>PVJI01016463.1:0-38210 GCA_004026765.1 Micronycteris hirsuta
CTCGCAGCGGGAGAGGACAGCGCCGAGAGAAACAGAAAGCGTATAATTAATCCACTTTGGGACGAGGGCGGGAGGGCGGGCCTGGAGGGGGGCGGGCGCTGAGGCGCGGAGCCGGGGGGGACGGGAGGGAGCCGAGGGAAGGTTGCGGAAGAAAAGAGAGCGGGGGGCCGGGACCAGAGGCCGGAGAGGGGGAGAGGGGAGCACAGAGAAGCGAGGGAAGGGTGCCACGTCGGGGGTCGGGGGCGGTGCGGAGGGGGGCGGAGTGGAGGCGTCCCCCGGGCCGCGGGCGCCCAGCTCGGTTTGGGCCGACGGAGCCCTCGGCCGTCGCGAGCCCGGGCCTCGGGGGGGGAGCGGCGGCAGCGCTGGAGACGCCCCGGGAGCAGCGAGGAGTGGAAGCGCCCAGGCTGCGCGCCGGGGAGGGCTGGAGGGGGCGCGGGGGGTGATGACAACGCCGGCGGCCTGCGAGCCGGACTGCCTGCGGGGGGGACCGCCTCCTCAGGTGCAGCGGGACGGGCGTTGAGGTAGATAGACGAGGAGGCGGCGGGGAGTCCGCAGGCCCGGCGGAGCGCGACCCCGCCGACGGCGCCCGCGATGGGATCAGCAGCGTGGCGGACGACGTCGACGCGGGGCCGCCAGCCCGGTGGCGGCGCTGGCGGGCCGAGCGCGGGCGGGCGTGGGCCAGGAGGCGGGGGCGGCCGGAAGGGGGGGCCGGGGGCCGGCCTGGCCTCACGCAGCTCCGCCGGAGAGCAGGCGAACTTCGGGCGCCAACGCCGGGCTCTTATAGCCGCGCCACCCCGCCGCGCGGCGCCCGCTCGGGCCCCGTTGGCTCGGAGCCCGCGCCAATGGGCGCCCGCCGGGCCCTCGCCCCGCCCCCGGACCGCCTCCGCAACTCGAGCCAGGGGGAGGGGGGCGCGGGCCGGGGGGCCCGGGAGACGGGCGGTGGGGGAGGGGGATGTAGGGTGCGCGGGGACGAGATCGGAGTGGGGGCAGGGATCGCGGGGTGTGCAAGAAATCCAAGTCACCGTTCTAGAGTGTTTAGGGGCCCCACTTCAGTTTCTGGGGTGCCCAGATCCCTGCCCTCGCGCGCGGGGCGCACCGGCCAGCAGGGTGGGCGGTGTCCCAGGCCCTAGCGGTGGCGGGGGTCCCTGCTTTCCACCACGGGGCTACGCGGTGGGGGCGCCCCGTCGGAGTGAGGGCGCAGGTAGCTAGGCGCAGCTCGAGGGTCCCCGGGTCCCGCTGGGAACTGCGGGGCCGGCGCGGGGAGGGGGAGGGTAGTCCCTGGGCGCGCGCACGGCGCGCAGCCGCCACCTGCCCGAACAAGCGCTGAGCCTCGAGCCGCAGCCGGAGCCCGAGCGCCCCCCGGTGCCGCGCAGGAGCCGGGAATAGCCGCGTAGGCCGCCAGGTGCGGACCGTGCGGAGAACCGGCCGGGCCAGGCCTGAATCTGGGCCAGGCGTGGGGCCTGCGAGGCCGCGAGTGCCCGCAGAGAAAGCAGCAGGGCGGGAAACATCGCTCAAATCCTACCTGCATGGCCGAGCTCACCGGGGTGCGTCTAAGCAACTCGCCTTTGGGGCCCACCCAAAATATCCGGATAATGGTTCCCCCGTCCTCAGTGCGTTGGACTTGCGTAGACTCGGGTTCAGCCCCGGGGGCCACCACGATAATCTGGGGATCTGGGGAAACCATCTCCTGGAGAGTTTGGACGATGTAAGAACTCGTTGTGACTTTCACCAAGTCAAAACCACGCACAGGACCCCACGGCCCGCCTGCCCCTACGCCCCCCCCCCGCCCGGAGCCCCGGCCGCCTGCGCCTCTCCATGGGTAAGGGGCTGCCGGCAGAAGCCCGCGCGAGGCTCGCCCCTAACTCTGCCATCAATCACCTCGCCCGCGCTCCGCGCGCGCCTCCCCGAGTCCTCCGCCCGGCGGCTGGAGGCACCGCGCTGCGCCGCGCGAGCGGGGTGCGCCTCTCCTCGGCGTCCCCGCGACCCAGCGCCTGGCCCGCTCTACTTCGGGACTGCCAAAGCGCTGTCCCCACAATGACGATCTTTGCAAACAACAAACGAAAGCGGCGCCGTTTTCGGGACACCCGGCCCCAACGAGCGCGGCCGCCCAGCGGCAAGCCCGCAGGGGGCTACCGCGTCCCGCGCGGGTCTCCCCGGCTATCGCCCGAGGCGAGCGCCAGCCCCGGCCGGACCGCGGCCGGTGCAGGCTGGAAGGCCGATCGGGGCGCGGAGACGGCGGGGAGCTCACCGCAAGGCTGGAGGCTGCGTCCTCGGGCGCTCTAGGAGCCGAAGCAGAAGCCAGCGCTCTGCGGCGGGCGGCAGACGCTGCTGAAGGTGAGCGAGACCCCGGAGGCAGTCCCCAATGTCCGGGGGCAACGCCCAGCTCGTTGGAAGACCCGGGGACAATGCCCAAATTTGGGGGAAACTGGGGGCAATGCCCAGTCGTTTTCCTGGACGCGGGAGAAGTTCTGCCCACGTCCTGGCGGTCGCGCTGCCAGGCCAAGGGTGTTTGGGGAGCAGAGACGTTTCCTAAATCCGAGGCGCTCCCGGGACTTTGTAGGAGAGGCGGGGAGGCCTGAGACCAGTGCCCACCTTTCGCGGGGTTGGGGGGACTGCGGAGGGCCGCGGGCGGGTCGGGAACAATGCCCAGATATCGGGGTCGCAGGTCAGAGCTCTGTCTGATTTGCGGGCAGAAAGAATGAGTGTCCCCAAGTAGGGGACCCAGGGGAGGCTCCCTAATGCCGGGAGCTGCAGTTCTCGACTGAATCCGAAGCTCCAGAAAAATAAAGTCCGAGTTTGAGGATCAGTGGAAATGGCTCTGTGCAACTGGGGGAGGAGGGATCCCAGAGTAAAAGGTGGGGAACCCCGCATCTTGGGCTGCGTGCTTGGGGGCACCCCAGAACAATTTGTGGGGAGGTAGCTTTTTGCGTGACTCAAGAAAAATTCTCCACATGAAACTTGGGGGGACCTGAGAGGTACATAGTCTAAAACGGAGGGAAGAAAACAGCGGACACATTTTGGGGACCTGGGCAAACTCTCGACATGGTGGAGAAAAGTGGAGACTAGTTTCCACAGTTTGGAAATGCACGTTCGCGCCTCCGCCGGAGGCTCCGCAGCCCGGGGAGAGCAGCTTGCATAGTTCCTGTGGCTTCGGGGCAAATTCCCGGTGACCTTTGGAGACGCTAGAGACACGGTCTGAATTTGGGAGAACCTGGGGTGTGATTGGTACTTTTGGGGAGTGCAGAAAATCAACATCTTTTGTATTTCACTTTTAAAATCAGTTTGTTCACTCTTGGTTTATTTTGGGTGAACGGGAGAAAATACCCTGTTTCCCTGAGTGCAGTCTGAATTTGGGAAACCCTAGTGAAACACGGCCCAGATTTTGGGGATCCCTGGAAACTGTCCAGTGGGGACTGACAGCTGGATTTCGGGGTCCCTGGCTGGCGGCAAGGCAGCAGAGAGACACAGGCCGGCTCGTGCCGCCTGAGATTTCGGGGACCTGGGGGTAATTTTCAGTCTCCGCACGTTTTTATTTGAGGGGGAGTGTGGAAAATTTGCCTAAATTTAGGGGGACTCAGAGAAAGGGTCATAACGTCAGGGGGCCCATAAATTCATGTTCAGAAAAAGCTCAATCATTTTGTGGAGGGAAAAAAGTCTCCGTTTCCTGTGGAAGGCTGGGGACAGGCCTCGCTGTGAGGTCCCAGAAAAGTGACTTTGAACCTGGGGACCCAGGGAAGTTGCTCCATGTCCTCAGGAGGACGGGGCTCCCTGTCTAACTTTCGGGGGAAGGATGAGGTGGGTGTTCCCAGGTCGTGGGCCTGAGAACCAGCGCCCACACTGAGCTGTGTGGGGGACCCAGGACATGTTGCTTAAATTCGGGTGACTCAGGGGGGCACGGGTGCTTTGGAGCCCAAGATATCAGTGCCTTTCCATGCTCCAAGTACAACTCTGGGTGTGAAGGCACGGGGGCAATGCCTCAGGTTTGAGGGGCCCAGCAAAGCCCAGTATCGGCCGTCAGGAAAAGGGTCCCGTGGGGTCTGAGATTGCTGATCAGTGTCTGAATTTTAGAAAATCCGGGTTCTCGTCGGTAAACAGTGGGACCTGGGGGCTTTCAAACACGCCACATGTCACGAGGCAGAGAAAATATCCAGAATGTTTGGGTACTGGGGACACGCCACAGGGCCCCGAGTGACAAGCACAGGTTTGCTGTTTTTGCTGTTTTTCATGCAGAGCATAGCCTGGGGGGAGCTGGGGGACCCCGTGAGGATGGGGCGACCTCCCTAACCCACAGCCACGGCTGAGTGCACCAGATCTCGGGTAACTGCCGAGTGCGCTCTCGGGGCCTGGAGGACAGGGTCGCCGTGGGAAGGCTCCTGCGTGGCCAGGAAGCTGGGAGAGCCCTGGAAAGGGGGCCCCGGGTCTGCTCAGCCCGCAGAGGAAATGCTCAGTGAGTCTGAGAGCTCAGGCGTCGCCCGCCCTCTGAGTTTGGCGGGACTCAGGCCGCCAGAGAGCGACCGTTGAGGATTCAGAAAGAGGGTCGGTGTGTTTGGGGAACTTCTTGAACCCGGGTGGGCGCTGGGAAGGACGACCTGGAGGTGTTCTGGGAGGCCAGCTTAGTGTGTTGGGGAGGGTGGAGGGCAGGGGGGGGGACACCTGGGACTCTGTGTGAGATTTAGGGAGCCCAGGTTGGGGCCAATAATTTTGTGGAACTCTGCAGATGCTACCCCGAACTGCGGGAGCCCCGCGTGGGAGAGTCACGGCAGGGCAGGAACCCAGGGAGACCCTGTCCTTAATGCCCAGCACTGTGGGGGCACAAGAAAAAGTGCCTCTTGTTTTGGGACACATACCTAAGTGCCAGGAAAGTCCTGTCCAGCTTCTGGGGAGCCGGGCAAAGTGGCCGGCCTGATCACAGTCCAGGGTTAATGGTAACACCGAGGGGCACCATGGGTGGTGCCTCCACAGGACCCCGGCTGGGTGTAAAATGGTTCAACCGGCCAGAGCCTGGGAGGAAACGCCCCGTTTGTTTGGGGACCCCCGGGCCACCCGTGTCAATCTGGAGAAGACAGAGGGGGCTTCTTAGGTTTTGAAGTCCTGGAAATTAATGTCCAAGGAAACTCGTGTGGCCTGGGAAAATGTTGAGTGTGTGTGTGGGGGGGACCTGGGAGTAAGGCTGTAACTTGAAGGATCACAGGGGAAAAAACCCTGCTGGAGTTTAGGGGAGCAGGGAAGTTGCTGGGTGGGTTAACACCCCGACACCGGTCTGCGTTTGAGAGGCCAGGCTGGGGGTAGGGGGAGTCGGGGAAGCCGCGCCGCTGCGGACTCGACGCGGCTGGGGAAGCGAGGAGCACGCACACCCTCCCCGGGACGGCGCGGCCGCGAGGGAGGCGCCGGCAGGCAGCGTGGGGCTCCCCGGGCGCGCGCCCCCGGGCAATATTGTCATTCTTTCTTTTGCCTTCTCGCCACCGAGAGGTTTCTGTGGCGGAGGCTCTGCGGGCGTCGGGGTAGAGGGAGAAACCCGAGAGCCTCGAGGCAGCGACAGGGGCGCAGGTCCCGGGCGCCCCGGGGCTCCCCGCTCCCCGCGCGGCCGCCTCGGAGGAGGCCCCCGGGCTCCCCGCCGCCGCGCCCCACGCGCTGCCGCGCTGCGAGCCTAGGCGAAGCCGCGACCCGGACGCCGCCGCGGGCAGGCTCGTCCCTGGCTCGGCTTGGGGGCCTGGGAGCACCCCCGGCGGCCACCCCCGCCGCCCGCGCGCTCCTCGGGCGCCGCCGGGGTCTTGCAGAGTGCCGAACCGGCAGCGAAACCAGTTTTGTTTGTGTCGTGCGAGAAAGGAGAGGACATGGGGACGAAGGGGAAACGTGGGACAGAGGTGGGGGCAGGACTGCGCGGCCGTGGGGTGCCAGGTGCTTCCTTTCGGTTTCTGGGAATTTTCACTCAAGGCCTCGCTACCCGCGCCGGGGACGGAGGGGAGCCGGGAAGGCAAGCGCTGGACCCACCAGGTCCAAGGACGCTGCCGACGGAATCAGGGGCACCCCTTCTGAACTGGGCAGTGTTGGGGGTGTGGGGCAGTGACCCCAGGGGGATCCTTCTCCCCTCGGAGAGAAGCTGCCAGAGAGGAAGCACGTGGGGTGGGGGGGTGCAGCAAAATAGGGGAGGGCCTGGAAGTCAGGACAGAGGGCACGGGCCATCACTTGTCCCCATGGTCACCCCACCACACAGGGACCCCCGCTACAAGGGGCGGCCAGAAGCCTGGCACTGGGAAGCCAGGGGTTAATGCCATTGGACAGGTGTGGGGACTGCAGCTGAGGCAGCCTTCCCATTAGCTTGGCAACTCCAACAGGCCACCCCGCCCCACCCCCACCCCCATGAAAAACTGCCTATTTTCCACCCAGAGCCCAAGGCACGTGGGGAATGTTCCCCCCCCCACCGAATTCCAGCCCGCACCCATCACCCCAGGTCCCGTTCCAAGAACATCTGGCCTCTCTCCCCCGACCCAAGAAGGCCCCCTCCCCGTCTGCACCAGGCCCGGGGGCCTGTGTGGAGCCTGCAGTGGGAGGGAGAGTGGGGGGTCTCCAGCAGACACCTCGCCGTGGTGAGGTTGCTCCCCACTCCAAGGTGGCTTGTAGATTTGGGGACGCGAGTCATGCCTGTCCGTGGGCCCGGGGCGCTGGGGGCCCAGAGCAGATCCCTAGTCCTGGCCAAGGGCAGCTGCTCAGACAGACAGACCCAGGGACCCCCTGGCCCTGCTCTGGGACCCCCACCTTCCTTTCTCCGGGCCCACTTCCCAGGCTGGAGGTGGGGGGCCGCAGGCTTTCTCCCTCGTCAGGACGCCCGGAGGGCATTCACATCAGCGGCCCCTTCACTGCCTCCCTGCTTTCTGCCCCCCACAGGCGCTCGCCCTGGAGAAACCTCTGCTTGCTGCTCGGAGGCACGCCTGGGCCTCGCAGGTAGGAAGGCCGAGGCCACCCTGGGGTGCCAGGCCGAGCCGTCAGGGCGGGGGGTGGGGGGCACTCGCTCTTCCTCCCCCACGGGGCTGCCCAAGAGCCCTCGCCTTATTTAGTCAGAAGTGTGGCCGAAGGGGCAGGCGTGTCGGAGCAGATCCGGGTCACGCTGGGGCTCAAAAAGGGCACAGGCCACCCCTGGCCAGCGCCAGCAGTCGTGGGCTCCCCGACTTCCGGCCCCCCACGGCAGAGAGAGACCCGCTGGCCATGGCAGCGCCTTGTGGGG
Source organism: Micronycteris hirsuta (assembly GCA_004026765.1). Classification (NCBI taxonomy): domain Eukaryota; kingdom Metazoa; phylum Chordata; class Mammalia; order Chiroptera; family Phyllostomidae; genus Micronycteris; species Micronycteris hirsuta. The sequence continues at coordinate 7,223 of PVJI01016463.1, forward strand.
CTGGGGTCTCCGGCTCGGAGCTCGGCTCCCAGCACCGGCCTCCTCACCCCCTTTCCCAGGACCGGCCAGCGCTCGCCTCCCGTCCGGAGCCGCAAACCCGGATTTGGAGAGTCGTCACCCGCACGATCGATCCGGACTCACCCAGCGAGCCGGGTCCCTGCCGTCCGCCCGCCCTGCAGTCTGGCTCTCGCACTCCCAGCCTGCCTCCCGGCTCTGGCTCTGACCGGCTGCTCCCCCCTCCCTGGGCCCAAGCCCAGCATTTGCAAACCCAGCTCCATCTCCGAGGGTCCCTGAGCGCCCCTCCCTCACCCCTCCTCAGGCACTCTGCTGGGGTCAGCCCCCGCTGGAAGCAGCGGGCAGACGCGCAGGCTGGGACCCCCGCCGGGACCCCCGCCGGGACGATGGGGCAAGCCACCCGAGGCACAGGCACCCCAGGCAGGAACCCAAAAGTACGTCAGGGTCAGGGTGGGGACCGGGGTGGGGGGGCCCAGGAGGCACGGCGCTGTGGTGCCAGTCGACTTGGTGTCTGAACTAGAGGCGCCAGGAAAAGAATGACCTGGAGCTTTTCTCTGGGATGGGCAAGCGGGCCTGGAGGGGGTCGCCTGCCGGGCAGCTCTGTCCCCGCGGGTGCTGAAGGCACCTCGTTACTTTCTGGGTCAGGCACCGTTTCCCTCCAGGGGCCGCACCAGCACCTGGCTAGTGTGCTCCGCAGTCGCCCGCCCCGGCCTGCTGCAGAAGAACTGGAGCGGCTCTGGGTCCAGGCCCCGCAGGCCCCGCAGCCCCCGGCCCAGGGCTGCCTCAGTACCCCACCGAGCCCTGGGGCCTGCGGCTGCTCCCTCACGTACTTGTCCTCGCCCCCTCCTCGTTCGGCCTCCCCCGTCCTGGCCTCACGGTGACCCCTGCCTCTCCCTGCCGCCTTTCCCCAGGACTGCTCTGTGGAGGACCCCGCGGGCGGCCAACAGCAGGGACCCTGCTCTGCCCACACCTGAGCCCCCAGGGAGAGGCGCCTGGAGAAACACCTGGATCCCGGACGCCAGCTCTGCGACTCTGAATGTGTCCCCAGCCGCCAGAGCCTCGGCTCCTTGTGAAGGGGGGCGAGTCTCCAAGGGCCTGGGCGTCTCGGCGCACCGACCGACCGACCGCATCTGACGCACGGAGAGGGTCCCGGGACACTCACCTCTGTGGGGCCGGGGCCGCTGCCGGCCTCAGTTCTGAGCACGTGGGCGCTGCCTGGGCCACAGGCTGCAGCAGCCGGCCTCGGGGCTGGGTTCCCGGGCCGCCGGGGCCTGCTTCCTCCTGGGCCTCCGCTTGGGCCGGGGGGCCGGCGGGGCCGGGGGCTGCACTGGCTGAGACGCGGGGTCCTGGGGGCTGGGGTCCGCTTCCTCCTCCAGGGGCTCAGCAGTGACTCTTCGGCCCCTGGGAGACATGATGGTGACAACTTTTAAAATAAATGCCCCCCAAGCCAGAGCGCCGGGCCCCTCCCCTCCCCTGGCCATTCGGTGGGGAGGCCTGCGGGCTGCCTGGTCAGGGTCTGGGTGGCGGCTGCCCTGCCTGTCTCAGAGCTCTCCCTTGGCCACGCACAGAGGCAGGGGCGGTGGCCCACAGCTCACCTCGAGCTGGGATACCCAGCCACCAGGCCTCAGACGGTGCCTGTGGAGGGCGAGGGACCCTGCCTGAGCCTGGGGTGGGGGCTGCACACACAGTGCCTGTCGGGGTGGGGGGCTCACAGCACATAACAGAGCCCTGTCCTCCGTTCCCAGCAATCCGGCCTTGGATGGAAGTGAGGAGAGGCCCAGTCCCAAACAGGACACAGCTCTGCCGGGGAAGGTGGGCTTCTCCGGGGGAGTGAGCTTGCTCCCCACGAACCCCACCCTGGACAGACAGGACAGCAGAGCCTGGGGCCCTGGGCCGCGGGTGGGGGGGGATTGCCTGTGCTCAGCTCTGGAGGGGGAAGTTTCACTTTAAGCCCCCCTCCCCGGGTATCAGGGACGCTGCTCCTGGGCTGTGATGTCCGCAGGACGTGGTGGGCCTCTTGGTGTGGTTGGGGACTGGGGGGGGGGGTGCGGGCAGGGGGCTTGACTTTTTAAGTGGTATATAAAAAAACTGCTTCCACATCCCGGGCCTCTGGCCCCTGTGCACTGTGTCCTGTTTGTCTCGGTGGGGACTGGGGGGCGGAGGGGCGGCCCGAGGAGAACCCTGCCTTTCACGCTGACCACGACAGCTGTGCCCCGGGCCCGGAAGAGCAGCCCTGCACTGTGTCGCCCACCGATCCATGGAGGGAAACCGATTTTCCTCGCCCAAGCCTCTGGCTCTGGGCAGCCCCCACAGCCAAGGCCCCCCGCCACCTGTCTTTCCTGCCCCCCGCTGCAGAAACGGGTACCATTCTCAGCCCCAAGCCCCTGCCCCCCCCCACGTGGATGCCCAGAAGTGCCGTGAGTGGGAGGGAAGCCCAGTTACCTGTACTCTAGTCGCTGCGTGGTCCCCGAAGCCCCCGGGCGGTGGATGAAGAGGACCGGGGAGTCACCGGCGCCCCGGGCCCTCTGTTGAGACTGCCTGGTCAGTGACCCGCTGGCCCGGCCAATATCAGCAGCCGCCGCCAAAGCAGAGGGTGCTCTGGCCGAGGCGCCCGGAGCCTCGAGCCCGGCGGCCGTGGAGGAGGAGGAGGGGGGCGAGGCTGAGGCTGCAGACACGGTGAAGGGCAATTTTAGTGTGCGCATGATACCAGGCCCTCACGGGGGCTGACCACCGCCGAGCAGGACACCTGCCCGCGTGCAAGTTGAGACTGTGCGGCCCTCACCTCCTCGGGCCCCTCCAAATCAGGGTAGCTTTGCACCCACTCGGGGGTGCCGGGGCTTCTGGGGCAGCTGGCTGTGGCACGGCCCCACGCTTGGGCACAGTGCATGAGGGGTGGGGTGGGGGCAGGGGGAGGCTGGGCCCGCCCCCGAACGTGCAGAAGGGGGCCGAGGGCCGCACGCACACGTGCAGAAGCTCTCCGGCCAGCTCGCAGGCGGAGCTGAGTGGAGGGGGCAGGGTGTGGGCGGGGCTTCACGAAATGGCCACTTGGTGGCCACTTGACACCCTGGAATGTGGGTGGGCTCGGCACGGGTAAAATGGGGGAGGGGCCCAAGGGGGAAGGAGCAGATTCAAGGATTGGTCAGACTTCAGGGGACCCAGGTGGTCCCCCACACCGCCGCAGCACAGGGGGTCCCGTCCCTTGTCTTCCAGAGGCAGGGCCCACCTGGGAGCCATTTCCCGCCCCCCACCCCGACACGGCACCCACACTATAGGTGCTACGCACTCAGGGCCCCCCACCAAGGGACACGCAGCCGGCAGGGGCAGCAGTAGCAGCATCCTGCTCACAGTCACTCCCTGGCAGGGTACCCTTTGGGGCCTGGGCAGAACTCTGGGAAAGGCACAAGGCCCAGGCTGGGGGGGCCAGCATTGGACGTGCCCCGATTGGACTAAATCTCACTGGCAATTGAGGCTCCGTCCGCAAGCCCGCAGGGAAAGTGTGGGCAGGATGGAGAGGCAAGGACACACACACTTCATGGGGGCATCAGAGCCCACCACACCCCTGCCTCAGCTGGAGGGAGGGGCCTTCGGTGGGAGCACAGAGCTCTCAGGGGCGGCAGTCATCCTTGGGGGGGTCGTGGCTTGGGGGTGGTGTGCCCAGCAGTCCCACAGCTGGGAGGAGGGCGGGGCAGGGGCATGAACGGCTAAGGGTCCAGGATGCAGAGCGGGGGTCAGCCGCCACCCGCTGGTGCTGGCTGTGGCTCTGCGGCCTGCGGGCCTCAGGGCCTGTGCTGTCCCTGGAGTCTGCTGCAAGGTGCCCCATGTGCCAAGGAGCTGGGGCCGGGTCCTGGGACTCCCGGGGCAGGTGGGGCTGGGGAGAGCGAAGGGCTGACCCCAGGCCAGAGGAGAGAGCGGCAGGAGAGGCCCACCGAGGCCGGGTCCACACACGGAGAAGCGGGGCGGCTGAGGGGCAGAAGGGAAGCAGCCCTGGGCAGGGGGCCTTCCTACCCCCCGACAGTCCTGACTCTGAGCTCTGCTCTGCTCCCCAAAAAGGCTTCCGCCAACACAGGGCTGTTTCATTCCATCAGAGCCTTCCTTGCAAACAGCTCTGAGTGTTTTAGATGGGGAGGGGCAACGGTGGGGAGCCCCCCAGGACGAGGCAGGACTAGAGGTACTGGGGGGCGGGTCACTGCCCTGCACTCAGGGGCCTGTGGCCTCTAGAGGGCCCAGGGTAGTGAAGGAACACAAAGGGGTAACTTTGGGGTGCAGGCACGAGGGACACCTATTACGTCACTGCGCCTGCGGCCTGAGGAAGAAATGACCACCCCCTCCTGGGGGTCTAGCTGGGTACTCTTTACCCCGGAGAGGATTGGGGAACCCCCAAAGCTTGACACTGGGTTTCCTCCACTTGGCTGCTTAAGCGGCCTCATGCTGACACCTGGCGGTCGCCTCTGGAGTTACAGCGGCACACCCCGAAGGTCCCGGGTGCGGGTGTGCCGGGCACCCTAGAGAGAAGGCTGGGGGGTGCAAATCAGCCACATTTCTCCCCACAAAGGGGGCGCCCTGCAGCGTCAGGGTACAGGGAGCTTTGCACCTTTGCACTCAGATCTGAGGCTCTTGTCTGCCCCCACCCAGGCTTTCCGCAGGCCCAAGGGAAGCCCTCCGCCGGCCCCCCAGGGGATGTGGCAAGGCCGGCGCCCAACGCCAACGGTTACACCTGGGACACCTTCCTGAAGCTTCTGTTGTGCTCTGAGACTTACGGGGCATTGTACTACGTTTGTATAAGAATACAATCAGATATGTTCCTGAGAGGCAGGATGTTGGGGCGCCCCCCTAGGCAGGCAGGACCCCGAGACTGCAAGGGTGGGCGGGGCTTTGCTCGGGACACAGCTTCCCCTCCGGGCTTCCAAATCTGGCCCGAGCCTGACACCTTGTGGCCATCTGGAGAAGTGCATCCGCAGCCTCAGAAAGCATCAGTGTTGCCTTAAGGGTATCACCTGGGCCACTCCACCGAACCTGGGGGGTGGAGAGGGGAGGTAACGCGGCGCCCCGTCCTGAGACCCCCACCCTACCGGGTAATGTAGGGCTCTGCTGCCTTCGCGTGGGCCACCGACGGGACAGGGTGAGGGCACCCGGGCAGCGCCCGGCCTCAAAGCCCACAGGGGACCCTGGGGCCCTGCCGTGTGGACCGCAGAGCTGTGCTGCCAACGAGGGACAGCAGCGGGTCCCAGGAGGCCTGGAGGCTGGCCCCTGCGCGTCCCGGCTCTGCCGCTGGGCCTCCGCATCCCTGTGGGCCCGCGGGCCGAATGTGCCCGCACAGCAGGGCCAGGTGCGCGGTAGATACTAATTCCCTCTCGTGTGCTCCTGGCGGGAAGGTGGACCTGCCCCAGCTGCTCTCTCCTGGGCCACGTGGAAATGCCATCCCAGGGACACCTGTCCGCACAGACCCTCCACCTCCTGCAGCTCTGGCAGGCAAGCTGCCCCCAAGGGGGCTCTGAGGGTGGTGCGGGACACTGGCCTGGGGGCGTCTCCCGCTGCCCCAGCTCCCTTGGCTGGTGGGCTAGGGTCCGAGGAGCTGCCCACCCCTCTTCCGCCCGCTCCATGTCGTGAGCCCCCTCTCGCCAGCCCTGGCCGTTTCCCCGGGGGAGCTGATCGCTGTGCCACGGGCCACACCTGGTCCCCGTGGGGACGGCTGCTTCCCCTGCAGCTTCCTTTTGCCGGCAATGGGTGGGGCAGAGCCGGACCCACAGGGCTGTCCAGTGCATCCGGGGGGACACAAGCGAGAAGCCCCAGAGTGCAGCCAGGTGTCCTGAGGCCGCGGCCCAAGGGCAGCCCTCCCCAACCTCACCTACAGGCCCGGCCCACGGAGGGCGAGCTCCATGCAGTGACCTGGATGGAGATAAAGCTCAAGATTGCCCCATTGCCCCCCTGGGGGAGGAGCTAACTGTGGGGCAGGGGACCAGCTGGAACTAGAGCTCCAGGCCTAGGAGGGGCTCCCCCTCCCACATCCAGCAGCCCTGCAGGACGGATGAGGAGACTGAGGCACACAGCCCTGAGTGTCGGAGCCCCGAGGCGCACCCTGGCCTACCTGGCCAACCAGCTGCCCCGCTTCAGCCCTGCGCCAGTGTGGGGGCCCTACGTGCCGAGGATGTGCCTGGAGATGGGCGACCCCCGGGAAGAATCCCCTCATGTCCTGGATTTAGCCTGTTCCTTCCTTTCTGGCTTGGGTGGACCCATGCCCAGCCGTGGGGGAGGGCCTTAGGGATGCCCGTTGCCACCGTGGCTCCAGGGAGGGGAGCACGGGCTGGAACTGTGGCTGGTCCCTGGGCTGAGTTCGTGCCCCAACACTGACAGTGCCACATGGACTCACACTCACAGTCAAGGCAGCTGTGTGGGAACACCTCCTCCAGGAAGCCCCCCAGGCTGCCCATCCCGTCTTGTCTCCTGCTCTGCTCTGACCGCAGCTGGAGCTGAGGTAGGGGCGCCCAGCGCTCCCCTCTTCTGTTTCTGGCCTCTCTGCCCCCTTCTTCCCCACAGGGGACCAGGGATGGGGAAGCATCCCCAGCAGGCATCAGGACGAACCCACTCTGGAGGTCTTGACGGAAGAGGCCCACACGTGGCACCCTGGACACACTGGGCATGTCAGGCCTGAGAAGGGAGCCAGGGAGGGACAGCGAGGGACAGCGACAGCCAGGGCAACCAGGGCTGTAGGTTCAGAGACGCAGCTTCAGCCTGGGGTCCCTGGGTTTGCCCCCTCCCCATCATGTTCTCACCCCCCATGCGGACGACCCGCAGCCTGAAGCCAGAGCAGGAAGGGCCTGTCCAAGGGCCCCGAGGCTGCCTGTAGAGGTGGGAGGGGCCCGGCTCTGAAGCCCGACGGAGTTGGAAGAACAAAGGGTCTGGGTCGCCGCGGGGCGGCCCCAAGCCGGCAGGCTGCAGGACGCGGGCTCTGTTTTCCAAAAACACAGATGGGCCGTGGGGGGCTGCACCCCATTTCTGATGGCTCAGCAGCCCAGTGCACGTGGGGACCAGAGCCTCGGCGCGTGGGGACTGGCCCCAAGCCCAGCTTCTGGGGGGCAGCCTCAGAGGCCCATCTGTGGGTCGGGGGGGGTCTCCCGAAGGCAAGGGTGGGCTGCAGATGGGGAGCCTGGGCGGGGTGGGTGCAGCCCAGAGGCCACCTTGGGCAGAAGATGAGCTGAGGGTGCGGGGGGGTGGGGCCCGGTGCTCACGCCCGCAGAGGCTGACCAGACCGGGGGCCGGCCCCTACCGGGGCGCCTCCGCTCTGAGGGCTCTGCCTGACTGTGCGCTGTGCCACGGCCAGAGACAACAGAGCCTGCGGGGCGGGGGGCGGGGGCCGGGGGGCGGCGTCCACCACCCTGCTTGCTGCCCCCGCAGTTCCCAGGCACCCTCCACATTCTTTCTGGAACTGACCCCTTGCCTCTCGGCACTGGGCAACGTGGGAAATAACTGACCCCAACCCAGCGCAACCCCTGCCCAAGGCCTCCTGGGCCTCGGGTCCCTGTCCCCAAAGCCCCCACCTCCCGTGAGCCTTCTGGCTCCAGGGGCCAAGGGGGCAACGGGCAGAGCAAGGGGCTGCCTGGCCTGACAGTGACGACCACCAGGCAGCTCCAAACTCGGTTTCCCCAGGACCCAGAGACCCTCAGCCAAGGCTCCAGCAGGGCCCTCCTCCTGCCTCGGCTACTCAGCTGTAACGGGGTGCTGGGGGAGGTCACCACTAAGGACTTGCCAGGTCTCTGATCCTGGGCGCCTGGGGTCCGACTCTCACTGGGGGGTTGTCCAGGGCCCCCCCTCCTGGGAGTGGGCAGCCGACCCTACAGAGGACAGCCAGGCACCTGGCTGGGACAGCCAGCCCATGGCCAGGGACGTGCCCCAAACGTGGGGCTCTGGCGCCCTCTGCTGGTAACACCTGTGAATGGCCGCTCTGCCCACCTAGCAAAACCGCCTGTCCCGGGGGCCTGGTCCTCCCAGAGCCAGGAACACATTCCTCGAGGTAGGGACACAGGTGCCCCCTTCACAGCCTCGCTGGACACAGGTGCCAGCCAGAGCTCAGCCTGGGCTCTGCCAGGGGGCCTTTTCCAGCAGCTCAGGCGCCTGGTTCCTGGTCCCCTCCCTCTCCCTGGGGCGCCCCACCAGGAACTGGGCCCTCAAGAGCAAGGGCCCTGCCCAGCACCCCTGCACCCCGTCTGGCGCCCCTCGGGGCCTGTGAGGACCGTGAGGATGGGAAATATTTACTGCCAGCAGAGGAGGGCAAGTCCCGCCCGCGCGGCCAGGTAGAGGTGCCGCTCGCCCACGCTGGAAGCGGACCGCTGGGGAGAGGCCTGGAAGGGACTCCCCGCCCCTGGTAGGGTGTCCCTGGGCCGTGAGCACCAGAGGGTCAGGGTCCTGGCCTGGCTTCGGTGACCCCACTAGGAACACGGGGGCAACAGCGGGTGGCACGCTGTGCGGCCCCCCGGGAGATCCGGCCCTCTTGTGAGGGGGGCTTTGAGGACCGCTGTGCCTCCACCCCCCATGCCAGGGTGGCACGCAGGGCTGGACGAGGTAGAGCCCACTGCCAGTGCCGTGGGCAGTGAGGCCCAGGTCCAAGGGCAGGCAGTGCCTGAGGACACGGGAGGACCATCCTCCCGATTCCCGGAAGAGGCGGAGCATTGGCCTGGATGGACAGCGGAGCCATGGTCCCTGGGCCTGGCTTCCATGGGTGACCCAGGGGCTCCAGGAAGTTGGGCATCTGGGGCCCAGAGCCCAGGGTCCGACCCACCTCCGCCTCTGGGACCTCATCCATGAGGGGAGCATGGGGCGGCCCATCCGTCACACCATGACCGAGGTTCTTGGGTGGGCAGCCCTCCGCACCCAGGCCCACCCAGGCCACAAACCCCACCATCTGGCAGGGCCCATGTGCCCCTGGGCCCCCCCTCTTAGAGTGTGCTGGCCCCTGAGGGTGGGAGCTCTGGACCACACCCCAGGACATCCAGGCCAGCGGGGCCAGCCAGGACATGGGTTTGGCCAGCCGCCGCCCGGAGGGCAGCCTCCCCTATGCTTCCCACCCCAGCCGCGCCCGGTCTGGCCGCCCAGCCGCTCACGCACCTCAACTTCTCCAGGGCACCCCCACCTCTGCCAGGACTAACGGAGGCACCTGGCTGCTCGTGTGAGCAGTCCCCACTGATCCCCTCCCACCTCCTCCTCTTCCGGGTCCCGTGTCTGCGTCCGCCCATCTGCTCAGTCCTGGCCCCCACTCTCGGGGCGGGGCTAGCCGAGGGCCTGAGACACCCCCTTTTGGGGTGTCAGTGTGGTCATGGGGAGGGGCGACCTGGGAAGGAGCTCAGGACTGCAGGGAGGGTGGATGGCGGGGCCCCCAGCGAGAGGGTCTGCCTCTGGTTCCCAGGCTGGCCTCTGGGTGGTCCATGGCCAGCAGGGCCCAGGCCTGGGTGGAGCCCCAGGAGCGATGCAGATTGGCTTGGCCCGGGTGGCCAGCAGGCTGGCCTTGGTGCGTCCAGGTCACCCGCTGACCTCCCAGTCCACAGCCAGCCAGGCAGTCCCCGGGCTCTCTGGCACACCAGGCAGTGGCCTGAGTGGAGGGCCCCTGGAGCCACTCTGGGCTGCAGTGGGTGCTGAGGAGGAGGGGTCAGGACCCCCAAAGACGTGCACCTGGAGTGGCCTGTCCTGAGGTCCTGAAGGTTCTTCTGGGGGGGGCCGCCAGTGTGGGGCTGAGGGACGCGGCTACACAGCGGGAGGAGAGGACCAAGGGGTGGGGGGAGGCCAGACCCGGCCCTGGCACCGGGGGCACTGTTTTCAGGGGACACAGCCAGGATGCCCCACTCGCCGGCTCCCAGGCTCCTGCCTAGCGCCGGTGGCAGTCCCGTCTGTCCCTGGCTCGGGGGTGCTGTCTGGCCAATCTGGAGTCCCCCGTCCCACCGCCCCAGGGGGCTCCTCCAGCTGGGCCTGGGCTGGGTGTCTGGCTGCCCCAGGCCCACCCAGCGCTGGGGGCAGCCTTTGTGCCTTTCTCTGTCCCCTGCCCCTAGCCTCCCACCCCCACCCCAGCCCTCCCTCAGAGAGGCCTCCGTCAGAAAGAGCCTTACAGGCAGGCCTCTGGGGCGAGGGGGGGAAGCTCCTGGGGGCCTTTGAGCTACGAGAGTCAGCTCCCAGTCAGCAACCCCCCCCCGGGCCCCCAGCCTCCAGGGACCCCCATGGGCCCTTCTCTGTCCTGTCCTGAAGCAGCCAGGGGGCCCTGAGTCCTCCTAGTGACCCGGGCCAGGGGACCCTGGGCAGCCGGCAGGAGCTGGCCTCTTAGGGGCCCTTCCACATGCCCACGGGCCCCCCGTGAGCCTGGAGAAGGTGTGGAGGGCCAGCGGGTGCGCCCACCCCCACCTCGACGCCGAACACACAGAAGACAGTAATAGCACCAGTGCTGATTGAGGGTTTATTGGGTCGCGGGGATGCGGGGTCGCGGGGGGCGGGCGCGGGGCGGGCACCGCTAGTTGCAATAGTTCTCCAGCTGGTAGAGCGAGCAGATGCTGGTGCAGCACTGGTCTACAATGCCGCGCTTCTGCAGGGCTCGCTCCAGGGCCAGGGGCTGCAGGTCGCCCGCGCCGGGGCCCCCGCCCAGCTCCACCTCCCCGGCTGCCGGAGAGACGGGCGCAGTCAGGGCCGAGGGCAGGGCCATGGCCCCTGCCCCCAGTCAGGTCTGGGACGGCGGGGCCTTGGCTGCCTGGCCTGGTCCCTGCACGCTGCCATCGGGCCCCCGGGCAGCGCCACTGAGGGAACCTGAGCAGGTGCCCCTGGAACCTGCCACGGACCCCCCTCCACTGTCGCCTCCACCAAGCCCGCCCCCAGTTCCGGGGCACCACAGGCATTTGAGCAGGAGGGTGGGGCACCCCCATGGGCCCTCAGGTCTCCCCGAGGCAGCCGGCACCCAGAGGCAGAGAGGAGTGGGCAGGGCGCTTGTTTGAGGGGCCAGGGGCGAATGGTAGACAGGGCCGTGGGTGAGCCCATAGTGGGGTGTCATCTGGCTTCTGCCCCCAAGTGCCAGCACTGACCGGGGGGCTGGCCACGTCTAGGACGTGACCAAGGGAACGTCATTTCCATTTTAAAACTCCCGCCGACATCCCCGGGGGCCCAAGGGCGCCAGGGCAGGGGCTGGGCAGTCGCTCACCCTGCGGATCCTGCGCCTCGCGGCGGGCCTTGGGCGTGTAGAAGAAGCCCCGCTCCCCGCACACCAGGTACAGCGCCTCCACCAGGTGGGAGCCGCACAGGTGCTGGTTGACGAAGGCCTGGGCAGGGGCGGGCGCCCAGAGGGCCAGCAGGGCCAGCAGGGGTAGGAGGCGCGTCCACAGGGCCATGGCGGGGCGTCAACCACCTGGGGACAGGCGGGGCTGAGGCTAGCAAGGGGCACGCGCCCTGCCGGGGACCCCCGCCCCGTGTTGCCCCCAAGCGCTCTAAGGGAAGAGCCCACCACCTCGAGAGCTGGGGCACCCGGGACCCCAGCAGGGCAGTCCCCACCCAGGTGGACTTGCAGTCCCCGCACTGACCTGCTCGCTGCGGCCTCTGAGTGAATGTCACCGGTCCAGAGGGCTGGGGGCTGCTGGGCCCGGCCAGCTTTATAGCCCAGCCTGCCTGGCCCATTAGAGCCCCAGGGGGTGGCAGATGGCTGAGGGGGCGGGCGGGGGGGCTGAGGCTGCAATTTCTGGATCATTTGCCCGATGCTGGGTCTGCAGGAACCGTTCCTCGGTCCTTGGTCGTCAGCACCTCCTGGGGCCACGGGGCTCATTAGAATCTTCACAAGGGGCCTGATGGCCCTGCGTCCCCACTCAGCGGGAGGCAAATGGCTCCCCAGGAGCAGAGCCTGGGTTTCCACATTAGTACAGGGAGCAGGAGGTGAGAGGAGGCTCTTCCTGCCCCAGCCCCAGCCCCCTGTCCACCCTCTGACCCCGGTCCACCCTCAAGGACCCCTGGACGGTCTGGGCCATGGACGTGGGAGAAGGAGGGGCAGGGACGGACACATCTTTGTTTATGGCCAGTCCCCACCCTACCCAGTGCGGCAGCTCCCCAGCAGCCCCCAGCTCTGCAGGGAGGCTGAACTTGGGACCAGCGGCCCTGAGACCCACAGCGGACCCTGTGTCTCAGCCTCCATGTGGGGGCGGCCACTCCCCTTCTGTGTTGTGGCCCCAGGGCCCGGCCCTGTCCCACCCACAGGCCCTCTCAGCTCCTGCACCTCTTCCTGGAGTCCCTGCCCTCTCCCCACGCCGACCCCTTCAGGCCCGGCCCCCAAGCCCATCACCCCGCTCAGCGCTCTCATGAACCGAGCCCCCGCGCTGCCGGCCCCTCGGAACAGGCAGGGAAGGGAGGCCTGCCCACCCCCAACCTGCCTCCTGCTGCCTCCAGCCCTCTGGGCAGCAGGGGCTCAGGGCCCCTCACCGCCACGGAGGGCCAAGACCTGCCTTCCAGGGACTACGGTGCCCCAGGCCCCCAGCGCCAGCACCTGTTAGAGAGGGCAGCAGGGCCAGCGAGGGAGGAGGCAGGTGGGGGACAGAGCCCGGGGTCAGTAGGGCTGGAGGGAGGCGAGGCCGGCCACCACCCTGTCCCCTTGCGTGCCTATGGGGTCCCCAGCCTGAATTCGGGCCTTGCAGAGCTGAGCGGTCAAGCGCTGAGGCAGACCTGGGGGAGGACGGGCTGGGGCAGGAGGCTTTGCCCAGGAGGGACTTGGTGGGTGGGGAGGGCTTCACCATCCTGAGCGGTCAGAGCCGAGGCTTGGCAGTGTCACGGGGTGGCTGAAAGGCCTGAGCAAGGCCTGGGCGGGGGCTGGCGTCTCCCCACGCTGCGGGAAGGAAGGAACCAGGCAGCCCTGGGCCGCTCCTAGGGGACGCAGGGGCCCTAGATGGAGGGACATGTCTGGCCCCTCGAGTGACCTTGGAGGCACAGGCCAGAGCCTAGAGCCCAGACCCCACCAGCCTTGCTGGGGAGACAGAGGCCCAGAGGTCACCTGGGAGCCAGCTCCCATTTCAGGGAGCTCCTAGGCCCTGCTCTGGGTGAGGTGGGGTGCAGGGTCAGAGGCTGCCCCAGGAACATGACCTCCTCCGTGTGGTCCGTGGAGGCCCTCCCCTCCCCCCCATCTCAGCCCTGAGCCCTGTCCCCAACACCTGTGCCCCGTGGGGCTCCCGTGGGCCCTGCCCTGACTTTGCGTCACCACAGAGACGGGCCGCTCCGCTCAGACCTCCCCCCACCCCCACCCCCGCCCTCTGGAGCTGCGTGGGGCACAGGCCAGCGGGCCCTCTGGGCGCGCAGGGAGCGTGGACTTTCAAGGGCGCTACTGCCGGATGGGGCTGCCCGGCAAGGCCCCGAAGGAGGAAGGGGCAGAGGAGCACCCTCTGAGCAAGGCTGGGAGGGCGCGCAGGCCAGGGCTTGGGGGGCGCAAGGACACAGACACCAGGCAGGCGGGCACGGGGGCCTCTTTCTTTTATTAGGGCTGCAAGGGGGGCAGAGCACAGCGTCTCGGGCGGCACGGGACAAGGACGCTGGCAGTCGGAGCTGAGGAGCGCAGTGGGGTCGCAAGGTGCTCTCTGCAGGGAGGGCCTCTGGCAAGCGCTTGGGGTGCTGTGACCCAGCCCCTCACAGGGGCCGCGGAGGCCGGGCAGGGCCGGGAGACCAAGGGCCAGCCCACCGGGCCCGCAGGCTCTGCCGCTGGACTCAGCCGATGGCGTTCAGCGCGTGGCTGAGGGCCTGCAGCTCGTCCTGGACGCCCTCCAGGGAGCGCCGGATTGCTTGGGGACTGTCCAGCACGTCGATGGCCAGCGTGTACGGGTCAAACTTCACGGAGAAGGGACGCTGGATGCGCGAGGCGTAGCTCCTGGGGACAGGCCGGCAGGGACTCTAAGCCACCTGGTGGAGACTCGGGGGCCTTGGGGGCAGGGCGGGCTGGGGCAGCCTGGGGCAGGGTCTGTAGCCTCCAGGACACCCCATCCCTCCCTGCTCCTCCCCAGGGCCCAGCTCAGCCAGACCTCCTCCTCCAGGAAGCCTTCCCTGACCACGTGCCCTGGAGAATCCAGTTCTGTCTCTGTCCTTAAGCTTGTGTCAGGGACCCAACCCTCCCCTCCCCTCCCCTGCCCCGGGGCACACAGACCCTGGGCCTCAGTTTCTCCTGGTGCAACAAGAGCTTGGCCCTTCCCTGGGATAAAGAGGTGGGGCATGTCAGGCTCTGCCCAACCCCCACTGCACCCCAGCCCCCCGCCCCAGGAACTGCCCGCTCCCTTGGGGCCCCTCCCTGGACTCCCTACCCCTCTTCTCCACCCCACGCACTGGCCCCAGCCACTCGGGAGGCAGGAGCTGGGAGGGGCCCCACAGACCCTTCTCACAAAAGACACACTCTGCATCTGAGAAGCCTTGACCTGACCTTGACCTGGCCACTAGCCTCCCAGGTCTCCCCCTCCCGGAATTTTCGGGGTGCTGCGGTGGGAGGGGTGTTGCCACTGAGATGTTGCCGTCTCTGCTTCTTGAAGTGGGCCCACAGGCCCGGCCAGCCCCACCCCCGGCTGGCCCAGTGTCAGGGCCCCGGGTGGTCGGGTGGTCGCAGCCCGGGAGCCGGCCCACCTGAGCTTGTCCTTGGCGTCGCTGAAGCTCTCGGACACGAAGTAGACAGACTGGTAGGTCTGGTCCTGGTACGGCTGCAGGGCCGCAGCGTCCGGGTCGAAGGGCCGGATCTCGGGCTCCTCGGACAGGGAGTGCTGGCGGGAGGCCACAGGTGGCAGGGCCCGGCTCCCCAGGGCCCCTCGGGGATCGGCCCTCCGCCCCCGGGGTCCGCCCCAGGCCCCTGCACTGCCCGTGGAGGGAGGGGGCAGAGACAAGCTTCCCTGGCCCTGCTGGGGAGGCTGCCCTCCTCCCTCGCCCGCCCCCGCCCCCGCCCCCGCCCGCAGGGGGCTGCCGGGCGTCTCACCAGGAGCTCCCCGTAGGAGGACAGCAGCCCGGCCCCGTAGGCCTTCACCTCCCCGTTCTGCTTGCACAGCCCAAACTCCACTGTGAACCAGTACAGCTGGGGGGACACGCGGGCTGGAGCGACAGCTGCCCCCCTCCCCTGCTCCCCCCCGCCCCCCAGGACACCGCCCACCCAGGCAGCCCGGCCAGGCTCTGGGGCAGTCCCAGCGTGAGGGTCCGACTCCCCGCACAGAAGCAGAGCCCTGAGCCCGCCAGCACCCGGGGCCCTGAGCCCGCCCACAGGCCCTGCCGGGGAGGGAACCCACTGTGGACAGCTTCTCGATCTCCTCGTCTGAGGCTCCCAAGGACGCCAGGCCGATGTCCTGTGGAGGGAGGAGGAGGCTGATGGAGGACGGGCTCCACCGCCAACCACCCACCGGGCACTGGGATGTCCACACAGCACAGCCGAGGGGGCCCTGGACTCGGGAGTTGGCAAGGACCCAGGACGGCTCAGTGCTGTTCCTCGGGGAGCCAGCAGGTGGCAGCCCAGGCCGCGGGAACCGCCCCTGACTGCGCCCCGGCTATCCACCGTTTGTATCCCGCGGTCTTCCCGCTGTGGGTCTGAGCCCGCCCACGGGCTCCAGCAGGCATAGGCCAGCCACAGTGCCGGGGTGCAGGGGAGCGAGGCTCCGGGGCTGCCCCACCGCCAGGCCGGGCCCGCAGCCCCTCGGCTGACCCGGCTCCTGGCCGGGGCCCCGAGGACACACCTGGGAGAACTGGGCGAAAGTCCGGTCGGCCAGCATGGGAACGTGCCCCAGCAGCTCGTGGCAGCAGTCCCTGCGTCGGGGGCGGGAGAGAGGGGTGCGCTGGGGCCTGGGGCCCGCCGGCCCTCTGCCCCCCACCCCACGCACGGGCGACAGGGCCCAGCCCTCCGCCTGCAGGCCGGCCCCGCGGCGGCGGCCGCACACTCACGGCTCTGGGGAGTGCATGGGCGAGGACGCGTGCCGGATGTACTGGGTGCACTGGAACACGCGGAACGCCAGGCTGGCCAGGAAGTCCCGGGCAGACAGCAGGCCGGCCACGGGCCGCAGCTGGAAGCCGGTCCGCTCTGCAAGGCCCACGCGGGCGGTCAGAGCCTCGGGAAGTGGCCCCGAGGGGCTGGCCGCGCCCAGGCCCGCCCCGCTGCCGCCCTGCGGTCGGGGGCGCACCCTTCAGGAAGCGGGAGACGTCCTCCAGCTGCGGGATGTTGTCCTCCCGGTACCCGCTGCAGCGCTCCAGCAGCGCGAAGGCCTCCAGGTGCTCCCGGCAGGCGTGGGTGGCATACAGGCCCTTCAGCGTGGTGTACACTTCCTTCCTGCACGGGCGGGGCGGGGCGGGGCCCTCAGCCCCTCGGCCCCCGGAGCCCCGGGCCACTGGGAGGACCCTCGCCCGCTGGATGGGGGCCGCCGGGGCACAGAGGCGGGGGCGGGGAGCCCTCAGCTCCCTGGAAAACCCACCCAGGTCGCCCTGCCTCCCTGGCCGATGCCTGGGGCCTCAGGATGTCCCCCCTGCTGGCCTCAGTCTGCCCTGCTGGAAGCCACTGCCCGGGACTGCGGGACTGTGGGGGTCCAGCCCAGGCCCCCCTCATCAGCCCCCGCTGCGGCGTGGGGTCTCACCAGGTGGCGATCTCCTCGGCTGTGTACTCCACACGGGGAATAGGGTCACCACTGTGGAGGGGGGCGGCAGTCAGTCAGTCAGGGCCCCTCGGGGACAGCACCAGGGGTGGACGGGAAGGGCCGGGGCTGAGTGTCTGGCCACTGTGCCTCAGTGTGCTTGGGGACCCTGTGTCGCGTGTGACTGCAGGGACAGTGGAGGTGGTGGCGATGTTGACAAAGCCCCACCCCCCCCGTCGGGTCTGGGCTGAGGCTGAGGACCCCAGAAGCGGCGTCCTTACTGCTTGTGCTGAAAGGCGATCTCGGCGATCAGCCTGCGGCGCTGGCGGTATGCCTGGTCCGAGAAGCCCTGGCGGCGGAGTGGACGCACCTCAGGAAGCTCCCCGGCGGCCCGCCCCCGCCCCCCAGCCCGGGCGTGACCGTGTCTGCTGGTGCTGCCGGGAGCCCACCACCCCTCCGGGGTCAGCCCGGGGCCACACCCGCCACCCAGCCACCAGGACAGGGGCTGCCTGGCCTGGAGAGGCACCAGCTCACCGGGTGGTCCAAGTCCAGGTCCGGGTCAAACTTGGTGACCAGGTGGTGACACTTGTCCAGCTCGGAGACTTTCCTTGGGAACCAGAGGACTGCACAGGGGTGGGCCCGGTGAGTGCCGGGCTGTGCACGGAGCTCAGCCTGCCCTGGCAGTGGCCTTCCCTGGCCAGCCCGGGGGAGGTGGCCCTGGACGGTGGCAGCCAGAGGGTGTGAGGCCAGGACACAGAGGTGGGGGTAGGAGGGCAGAGCCAGCAGGGAGGGAGTCCCCAGCTACACCACCTGGTCACTGCAGGGTTCCGCTTTGGGACCCTCGTCCCCTTCCCCGTCCCCTTCCCTGTGTCCTCCCCCGCACTATGAGGTCAGGGGGTCGCTCTCAGGACAGAGCAGCTGGCCTCACCTTTACTCTCCCCGGCGCCACGCACATCCTCCGCCACCCGGCGCACGGAGCTGAGCAGGGCGGGCAGGTCGGCGTTGGGCACCTCGCAGCGCACAAAGTACTCCAGCTGCGGGGCCCCCGCCCGAGGCCTCGGGGCGGGCCGGGTCTCCAGGTGCAGGATTTGGGCTTCGAAAGTCTTAAGGAAGAAAAGCAGGGAGAGGACGGGAGAGACGGAGAGATGGACGGGCACGAGGGGGCCGAGAGGAAGCACCCTGGGTCGGCTCGCCCTGCCCTGCGGGACGCGCACGCGGCTCTCCAGGCTGAGGTCCACCCCGGCCTGGGCAGGGCGTGTGGCTGGGAAACAACGGGGTTCTTCAGCCGCTGTGCTCCCAGGACTCCGTTTTCTGGGCGGCGCCATCTGGTCCCATGGCCACGCCCAGACAGCCCCACTTCCCAGCCGCTAGTCAGAAGGTCCCGCCAGCCACAGCCAGGGTTGGGGTGGGCCCTGCACCCCCTGGGCGAGGTCAGGAGCCTCAGACTCCTGCTAAGGGATGCTGAGCCCCTGGGCCTGGCAGGCAGGGTCTGCTCCTCCGCCAGCTGGTCGCCCGGCAACGAGGCACTGGGTCTCCAGGGCCCTCGGCCACGCAGCCGGCGCTGGAGCTTGGGAGCAGAGTCTGGCTTAATGTCATTTGGGGGGCCGGTGCCAGAGGCCCGCTGGCCAGGTGTGTCCAGGGCTGCCAGTGCGATCAGCGGCCACAGTGGCCGTCGGGACCGGCAGGCAGGGGGACCCAACCCCAATCCCTGCTGGGGGCCACGCCCACTCACCCAGGGGACTCAGAGGCTTCAACAGGTCCCTGAGAACCTGGGGGGTGTGATAGGGGCTGTGGGGGCCCCCAGGACTCCTAGGACCCTCTCCTCTGGGGGCCTTCAGTGGCCTGAGCAGGGGCCCCAGTCCTGCCCACGCTGGCCCCCCAGGACCCACTGCAGGCCCCCTGCCTCCCTCACCTCGAACACCTTCAGGACCCGGGAGAGTGGAGTGGGCTTCGAGTCCCGCAGGGTGAAGAGCAGGCTCAGCTGGGCCTTCCCGTCTCTCTCCAGGCACGCCCCCGCCCCCAGCGGCTCCCCGGGCTCCGCCGCCTCCGCCTTCTCCCGCTCCTTGCGTGCGTCCTCGATGAGACTCTGCCTCCGCCCAATGAAGCGCGGGGACTGTGGGGACAGGCCAGCCCAGCTGCGTCTTTGAGCGCCTACTGTGTGCTCTGGAGGGGATCAGCTGGCAGGCCAGAACCCCCTCCGCCCAGGTCTCCAGGTCCCGTGGGAGGGGGGCCCCCACGGCGCCGAGATGCTGTGTCGCCTGTCCCCACGCCCGGTCCTAACTGAATTAGGCGGCAGGAAGTAGTGACTCAGGAGCTGCATCTGCCGCCCCCCGGCCCCCAGACGGACAGCAGGAGAGCCGGGGTGGGGGACAGGGAGCACGGCGTCTGGCTGCCAGGCAGGGAGCCGCCCCCCCCCAGGAGCATGTGGCCCCCACTGAGCTGCCCACGTGAGTGACTCCTCCTCACGGCCCCTCACAGCCCTTCCCCCCACAGGGACACAAGAGCCCTCGTCCACAGCCGATCCTTGAGACGGCGTGTCTGGCCCCCCAGACTCAGAGCCCCCCAGGCCTGGACAAAGAAGGAACTGCATGTGGGGGCTCATCCCTTGAAGCTGAACTTCCAAGAAGGTTCTGGTGCGCTCGGGTGCGGAACGTGGGGGAGGGTGCGGGGGTCCCCTCTCTGAGCCCCCACTAGACCTTGGGGGTGTGGACTGGGCCAGGGCCCTAAGCCTCAATGCAGGGCTCTACCTTACAGCCCCCCGCACCCCGCCACCGCTGAGACGGTGCCTGTAAATTAAATTTCTGGAACTCAAACCACATTGTCATTAAAGGTCTGAAAGCCAAAGCCCATTTTAAATGTTCAGGGAGCTGATTATTCTGGGGCCCCCTGGAGAATGGACTGAAGACCCCCCTTCCAGGCCCAGAAACACGTCCCCGCCGTCAAGTCTCACGGAGGTGCTGGCTGAGGGGATCTGCCCAGCGCACCCCTCCCGGAACTCTGTGCTCCGGGGTGCAACAGCCTGGGGATGTTCCGGGGGGTCGGCAGGCCCAGGGCTGCAGGGCAGGGGCTGGGGGACACAGGTGCCTGGCAGGCAGGGTCGGCCCAGAACCCAGGCCCCCCTTCAGTTCAGGCTGGGGGCCCCCAGGGCCAGCACCCCCATTGTCCAGCACCCCCCCCTCACGAGCTGTGCTGTGGCCTGGGACACCCTCACACATGTGCTGGGTCAGAGGAGCCGCTTGCCCAGAGTCACACACACCAGCACGACGGTGCCCAGCAGCCTGGACGGAGGAGGGGCTCCCTGCCAGGACCCCACGCCCAGCCCGTTCCCAGTCACCCCCGTGCACCCTGAGCCTGGGGGCGGCCCGGGCACCAGCCTGCCCTCTTACCATGATGGCCTCGGCCTGCTTGGCGTCCAGCTCGGAGACAGCCCTTCGGAAGCCCTTGGCCTGTGGCGTGGCGGTGCCGGGAGTGGGCATGATGCCGGTGAGGTCGGGGTCCGGGGCTCTGCCCACAGCCCTCAGCCAGGCGGCCTCTTATAGGCTGAGCTGACGTCAGGGCCCCCCGGGTCCCCCACCTCCCACCTCCTTCGCAGCCCGCTCCTGCCTGCTGCCGCCTGAGGGAGGCGGGGTGGGCGCGGCGCCGGGAGACTGTCCCATTAAATCTAATTGCCTCCACTGTCACCGGCAGGCGCCCGGGCAGGGGCAGCCTGGCCGCGCTCTGAGTCACCTCTGCTCCAGCAGGCGAGCTCTGGGGCGGGGGACCGCTGGAGTCCCCCCAGCCCCACCAGGTGGGGTGGCTGGAGGGGACGCAGGGAGGTGCGACCCAGGACCCCGCTGCATGGCCCAGGCTGCCACCTCAATGGCAAGAGGCCAGCCGCAGTTCTAGTGATCCTTCCCGTCACCAAGTGTCCCAGCAGGCCTCCCTCAGGTGTCACCAGCAGAAGTGTCGTCTGCTCCCACCCCAGTCTCCGTGCCTGGTCCCCAGGCATCTAGGAGGACCCAGAATGTTCTAGAAGGGCTCGTCCCTCCAGCCTACCAGAGGCTGGGCTTGGGGAGAGGGACAACTGTGGGTCTGTGTGACCCTGCTCCCTGGGTGGCAGCCCCACCCGCCACACAGAGTCCCCTCCCACCCCCTCGCGCCCACCTCCAGCCCCCCCACCCTGGCTCCCCCTGCACAAGGCCCGCTGACGGCTCCTTTGGGGAACTCGCCCACCCCTGAGTGCCAAGGGCCCTGGGTCTCCACCCCTCCTCCCCACTGAAGCCCCCCTGGGTCCCCAGCCCTGCTTCAGCTGGCCTCTGGGATGGTGGGGCCCAGGCCCCTGAGTCCAACTCGCCTGGAGTCCCTCTGAGCTCCAGACAGGATGCGCACCCCGGCATCGGCCACCCCCCCTCGGGGGGACCAGGGACAGCGTGGCTTTGGGCAAAGGCTGAGTGGGACTGGACCTCATACATGGCTGTGGACATGGGCCTTCTGCACCTGGCAGCACAGGGAGCACAGTGGACACAGCAAGACCCGCAGGTCAGCCCCGGGCTGGTCACCACGTTGCCTCAACCCACCCCCACCCCCAGCACCTCTCAGAACCCCAGGAGCTGCCTGCTCTTTATCACGGCTCCTCTCCTCCTGGACCGTACCCCAAAGTGCTCTGGCCACACCCCTGCCTTGCTCCAGCACCCTCCGTGGCTCCCTGGGGCCCTCAGGGAGCAGCCTGAGAGCTAACTCAGTGCCAAGGAAACCCCTCCCCTTGCTGGCTCCTGCCCATCTTCTCGCCCTGGCCACGCCCACCTCCTCCTCCAGGAGGGTTCGGGGTTCCGTGACACCACTCCGTATGCCCTTATTCTCCCGGCGAGCTCCTACACATCCCACAAAACCCAGCTCAGCCAACTCACCCTGCCACGCCTACTGTTCTTTGGCCCTGAGGTTAACCTCCCCCACCTCTGCTCTCCTCCCAGCTTCACCCTCTGCCGGCTCCCTGCAGGCGGGCACCCGGCGCCTGGGGCAGGCCCTGGGCTCCGGGCCCCTGGAAGACAGGTCTCAGTGGCACCTGCCTCCAGGCCACAGCCCTGGCCCAGAGGACGCGTGTCCTGAACGGTACTGCTGGGATCGGCTGGGACTCCAGCACTGAGGCCGGGGCTGGACTCCTCCTGTGGGCTGGTGCACCCGCCTGGGCCCTGTGTCCCCGGCAGCCTGGCCTCCAGGCCTGCAGGAGCTCTGGACAGGTGCCCCCAGGGAGGGCTGCTGGGGACCTGAAAGGCGTGGGTCCCGCCCTGCCCCTTGGCTCAAAGAGGGTACAGGGCGGGGGCTGGCTGATCCGTTCGGTACCACAGAGGAGGGAGGGCCTCTGCCGGGGTGGATTTAACCTTTTGGCAAATGTCTTCTGCTGGCACAAATATTGTTCCTTAATTCCTTTTCTACCTGAGCCAGCGTGGAGCTGCAGGGTGGGCGGGGGAGCTAAGCTTTCTCAATTCTCCCTTGGGGCCAGGTGACCCCCAACCAGGGCCCAGGCCAGTGAGGTGAGCGCTGCCCCCTCTGGCCTCCGGATCTCAGCAGCCAGGTGGCCGGCAGGGTTTCCGAACGCCCGCGAGTCCCTGCGTGTCCTGTGGGGCCCTGGCCACACTCCGGGGCAGCCCTCCAGCCCCTCCTCCACCCCAGCTGGTGGGGGGCCCTCCCTGCCCACCCGCCAGCCTCCTCTCCTGGTTCACCCCCTCGGCTCCCCTCCACCCTCGCTCCCTGGGAGGGTGAGCCCCGGCGCCTGCCTTCACGGGCAAGGCGCGGGTAGACCCATTCTGCAGCTGGGAAGACCGAGGTGAGCAGTCTCTCTGGGTCCCACAGCCACTGTCCCCAACTCCTGAGGCACTGCTCTTCCAGGCGTCCGTGCCCAGGGGCTGGGGCAGCCCAACAGTATCCGCCGCCGGCACCCCTGGGTGAACAGAGACCCTGAAAGGCAGGGCAGGGCTGGGAGGGGCTCTTTGCAGGGAGGGGGAGAGAGGGGCACGGTTGAGGTCAGGGGTTAGGCTTTGGGGGTGACCTGGGAGGGGGGCTGGCATGGAGGGGCTCTCACCTCCCAGCCCCTCCCCACACACCCCCTCCCCTCAGTCACCCTGAATCCCCACAGCTCCTGCCTGCGAGGAGGGGGCGCTGAGGCCCGGGCGCTCTCTCCCCAGCGCTTCCAGGGACTTAATAGCCCATAATGACAGTGGGGGCGGCTGCGGCCCGGTGTGGGCGGGGGCAGGGGCAGGGTCTGCAGCTCTCAGCCCAGCAGCTGCGTGGCCTCAGGCCTCCTTCCCAGGCCTGGGAGCTGCTTCCCGCAGCTGCAGACCCCCGCCCCTCCCAGGACCCAGGCCCACGGGCAGCAGAGGGGCCTGTCACTCGTGTCCTGGGAACAACAGTCACACAGAGCCCAGCTGCCTAGGTCCCCCTCCCACACCTCTCCTCACAGCCCCCAGGGCCCGGGACCCTGAGCCGGGAGCCTGGGACGAGCATCCCCCCTCACAGGGAGGAGGGCCTGCCAGGGCAGGGACACGCACGGCTCTGCGGATGGGGGGCACTCACAATGTCATGCTGCCCTGGGCTGTCCCTGGGCCCTGGGGTTCTGGGGGCTGCCGGGGACTGTGAGGTGGCCCCACCCCCTCTTGAAGCTGCTACTGAGGCCCCAGCAGAGAGCACCCCCCTGGGGGGCAGCGACGGAGGCCTGCCCGGCCTGAGGGCCCCAGCGTGTGGGGGGCTGCGGAGGAGGGGCCCGCCTTCCTGCAAGGTGGGAGGAGGCCCAAGACCCCTGACGCGCTGGCCTCTCAGAGCTGAAATGTCAGCACAATTAGCCCGAGGAGCCCATCGGCGGAGCTGCGCGGCAGGGCGAGAAGGCAGGCAGGGAATATCGACGCGCCGGCCCGGCCGCCCGCCGGTCGATGGGTGCGCCGCGGGATAATTGGGTGTTTGGAAGCCAGACCTGCCGCCAAGTGAGCCTGTGGCAGGCCGCCCGCCCCTGCCCCTCCGAGGGCACCCCCACCCTCACGTGGGCTTCCCGGCTCCCTTCACCTGCCCGATGCTGCCAGGCCCTCTGGCGGGTGGCCGCCCCTCCTCCTCCAGGCAGGCCTCCCTTCCATGTGAACGGTTATGCATGTGCAAACGCATGCATGTGAGCACGTGTGCACATGAATGTGTGTGTGTGTGTGTGTGTGAGTGTGGGGGCATGTGTGCCCGTGGTACGCAGTAGGGCTCAGCAGGCCCGCAGGCCCCTGGGAAGTGACCCACGGGGCGGCCCCTGGGCCCCGTGTCTCCAGACCCCCACGTAATGGCGTGGCAAGGCCACGGGCTCCTGCCAGGGGCTCTTGGTTCCTGGGGTCCCTCTCCAGACCCCCCGTGCTCCCCTGGGGCAGTGACGCAGCCTGGCCACGGCCCCCACCCTGCGCCCTCTCCAGGGTTCGTTTCAGGTCTGACGCGTCAGCCGGGAGACAAGCGGTGAGGGTGACATTCAGCCATTAGTCACTCGTGCAGGCGGGCACAGCTGTGCTCTGACAGCCGTCAGGCCTGATTGCAAGATCAGGCCCCTCTGCCCCGTGCCCAGGACCTGGGCCCCGGCCCCCGGCCCGTGGTCCTTCCTCCCAGGACGCCCTCCCTGCCCGACAGGGCAGCCCAGCTCCCTGCCCCGACCCGCCCACACCGTGGGGCGGCTCGGCTCTGGGCTGCGTGGGCAGGGGATAACAGCCACAGCACCGGGGGAGCAGCCTTGCTCTGCCCAGGTGGGGGGGGAGCCAGACCTCACAAGGGAACACGTGGGCAGCTGGCGGGGGTCCTGAGGCCTGGGCTCCGCTTTCCCATGATGTTCCAGCACCTCCCTGGCATCCCTGGTCCCCAGCCCACCCCAGCTGGGATTCCCGCCCCTCCAGGTACTGCCCCTGACCCCTGCTCCTCAATACTCCCCCACCTCAAGCCTTTTCTCCCAGGGTGGGCTGCACAGCCCCTGCCTCCTTGGTGCTTCTGGTTCAGTGAAGTGGGGGTGCTGCTCTGAGGTCTCCCCTTGGCCTCCACACGGACATTTTCAAGACAACACGGCAGGGCTGCCTCCCTTCCAGGCAGAACAAGGGGTCCCAGAAAGCGCGCTGACCCTGCAGGAGACTCGGTGACAGACGGAGCTTGTCCCTCAGCGCCTCTCTTTCCCGCCATCTGACCCCCGAGACACCGTTTGCTCCCCCAGCTCTGTGAGCTGAGAGCTGGACTCTGGAGCGCTGGGACCGGAGTGTGACCTACGGGGGGAGAAGGCAAGGCATGGTGAGGGGGGTGGCCTGGGGGATCACACCCCCATGTGGGGCAGGGCCGCTGTGAACCAGGAGGGAAACTGAGGCTCAGAGAGGACCCGGATGTGCCCCCATCATGCAGAGAGAGAGGAAGCCTTGCAGTTCCCCTAAACCGCACCCCCACCCCTGGGGGGCCTTCTGGGGCTGCCCGTCACCCCCGCCGCACCCTGGCTCCTGGTCTGGACCCAGGTGTGTGTCCCTTGCTCAGCCCCTGCAGCTGGCATCCTTCCCCAGAATCCTGCACGACACCCCCTCCCCCGCACCGCCCCCGCCTCCGGCAGCTGTAACCCTCGGAGCCCCTGCCCAGGTGGCTGGCACACGGTTCCAGGTGCCGTGAGCAAATCCCGGGCCCCGAGGGAGGCTCTGCCCCCAGCTGACATTTCCAGGCTGCACCACGCCGACCAGCCTGCCGTGACATTTAGACAGGGCTCATCGGCGATTACATGTGTTTGGTGACTCCGGGGCTCAGGAAGAGCTCGCTGACACCCAGCTGGCCGCCTTGATCTCCAGCTCACTGGGCCTGGCTGAGCCCTCTCTCTCCAGCCACTGCCGCAGCCCCGCCTGGGCCAGCCGAGAGCGGAGCCCAGCTTTTCCTGGGGATGCTGGATGGGCCCCGGCCTCCAGGCCACAGGCTGCTCCTGTGCGGCCGCCCCAAGCCCAGGCTGTGGCTCCTGCTCACCAGTGCCCCCTCCCCCCATGAGGGAGGGCTCAGAGAGGGTCAGCACTTCCTGGGCGGCCCCTTTCAAAGCGGCAGGGCCCTACCACCTGAAGGTCTCAGACTTGTTGGGGAGACCCATGGAGGGTCCCCACAAGAAGGTGAGAATCACTCAGGGCCTCCAGACCCACCTGGGAGGCTGCCAGGACCAGCCCCGGTCGAGTCTTGAATCAGGGGTGGGAGACCCTGGCTGGCCCTGCCCCCTTCCCATCCCAGCCTTGGAGTGGGTGCCCAGGCCAGGGCCCCGGTCACACAGCCCAGGCCGGCTTCCCAGGGCGAGGTGACAGAGCCCTTTGGCCCTCCTCTCAGGGGACACGGTGGGGGCCCAGATGGAGGCAGGGCGGGCAGGATAGGCCGCCCCCTGGCTCAGGGGTGCTCACCCGGCTCAGAGGGTGGGATCAACGGCCAGCCTCCAGAGCCGCGCTGCCCTAAGTGCACCCCCCCGGGGGGACTCGGCAGACAGCCCCCCGCAGATGGCCAGGCCCCACGTCCATCCATTTCCTCTCCACGAGAAGCACCGGGCCCGGCATTGATTTTTTCATTAGGACGCGTTATCTCCCATCACGCAGCAAAGTGCACACTGGAGGAAACAGAGGTGGGGCACGGAGTCCAAAGCCACATTTGTCACCTTCAGCGTCGCCGCGGGACATGCACGGCGAGGCGCTCGCCCCGTTCGCCGAGCCTCCCCACACTGTCCAGAGTCTCTGTAATTCAATAGGCTTTCAAGGCACAGGAAGCCCCAGCCGCAGCAATGGTTTCTTCTTATCTGACCACAGTCACGCCGCCCGGGGCCCGGCCCTGACTGCTCGCACGCACACAGGAGCACAATGGCAGGGACGTGGGGACAAGGACCCCCATCGGGCGGCGTTGGGGGCAGGGCAGGTGGAGCTGTGTGTGCAGGGGCAGGGGTTTGAGGACAGGAGGGGGCCGTGGAGGGACCGGCCTCAGTGGAACTGTGGCCTGGGGGCCTGGGGGCCACAGCGGAAGGGGACCTTAATCGTCCCCAAGTCCCTTAGTGCAGTTGACAGCTTCACCAGGCTCACGTACCCTTCTGGAGTCAGGGTGGGGATATGTGTGGCTTCGTCTTTGTGATGAAAGAACCTCAGTTTTAACAAAAGAAAAAACACATATATCTGTGCATACTGTTTCCTGGTTGTAAAAGTAACCCGTGCTCGTTAGAAAAACTGAAAAGTAACAGAGACACCCGAAGAGAAAAGAAGTTACCTCTCGTGATGGTAAAGCTACCGTCACACACGCAAAGGCTGCTGGGAAGGAGCGCGGGTCAGCCGGCTGCCCCAGACAGATGCCCCATGCGGGACGCGGGAGGAAGCGTGTCCAGCGTGAGGGGCCCCGGCCAAGGCGGCGTCTGGGGCCTCGACGGGTCCGTGGTTCTTAGCGTGTAAGGTGGGAGGCAGACAGGTCTGGACGAGGGGTCGGCCGGCGGGGGGTGGACGTGGGTGTTGGCCTGACCGCCTCTGTGCGCGGGGACAGCAGATCCGTGAACACCCCCGCCAGGGCGAGCCCCTCGTTGGGGCCGGCGCGATTTCTCAGGGTGCATGGGGCCCGCACCCTGCGGGCCGTGCCCTCCAGCTTGGCCACCAACCCCAGTCTCCACAGCTCCAGCAGCAAGACGCCCCCCATTCCCTACCCACAGGAGGCAGGTTCGTCTCGGGGAGCGAAGCCCCAGGCAGCCCCTGCTGTGGCCAGCAGTCAGCAGGGCAGCTGCCCATCTCCTGCGCATGTGCCGCAGGGAATGGCGTGGTGAGCCCCGGCCTGCTCCCAGGTGAGGCTTCTGCGGGTTGAGGTGTCCCTGCCCAGGAGGCCTGTCCACCGCTCCTACTGGATCGGGGCCCCTCCCTGCTGCAACAGCAATGCACCCCTGCTGCCAGAAGGCAGTGAAGGGGGCCCTGCCAAGCCCCCAGGGCCTGGGCCACTTCTCCAGAGGTGCAGCCTCTGGGACCCCCAAGGCCAAGCACCGGGGGCCTCGGGACCAGGGGGTACCTACGGCTGATGGCTGGCTGGCTGTCCCCTCCTGCCTTCCTCTGCACATCCAGCAGGGACAGCAGGCTTCCTGCTCCAGGGGGTGATGCTGGTCACTGACCCCTCCCGCTGAGGACAAGCCGGGGCCTGGGCTCACGGTGGCCCCACAGCAGAGGGGAGAGGCAGCAGGCGGGCTTGGCCATCCCTGCTGGGCCCCGGTGTCCCCAGCTGTACAGGCTCCTGACACCAACCCGGGAGGGCTGCCGTGGGGGTCACAGGGCCCAGCGTCCCTACCCCGGTGGCTGGCCTGCCGCTGCGGGCACACTGTGCTCTCTCCCGGGTGCACATCCCAGCCTCGCCCTGGGGCACCTCAGAGCCACTCTGCTCCTTCTGCCTCGCCAGCACGGCGGCCCTGGTTTCTGTCATCCTGACAGGTGACACCCACTCCTCCACCAGGACTCAGACCATGCGGGGGTGGGGGGAGTGGGAGCCGGGAGGAAGGACAGCGGGTGACGCAGTGAGAGGACGGAGGGGGGGGTACGAACTGGGGGTGAGGGGCTGGGAGAACCCGTAGGGGCAGCAGGAAGCGAGGGGGGAAGGGAAGGCTCAAGCCAGGCCAGCCCTCCAGGGCAAAGGCGGAGCAGGCACAGGGACATCTGGCAAGCGGGGGCTCAGGGCAGGGCTGAGCTCCAGACCCGGAGGCCCTGCTCCGCGGGCTGCCTCTCTCAGGGAGGGCGCCGGGAGCGGTGGGAGGGGAGCTCCAGCGCACCCACGCGGGGCCACGGGGGACGGAGGGCGAGTGCCCGCCCCGCCGCAGGCCTGCCACTCTGGGGACTCCGGGCCAGTGCTCCCCCCCCCCGGACAAACGGGCAGCCCAGCCCAGTGCGTCCGGAGCCTGCGCACTGAGCCCAGGGCCCCGAGATACGGCAGCGCTCCTGTGGCTCAGCCGCTGTTTGTGGGCTGTGTGTGCGTGTGTGCACGCATGTGCGCACGAGTGCTGCGTGTGCGTGTGTGCTTGCACACGTGTGAGTGTGTGCATGAATGTGCGCACGTGCACACCTGCGACGGTGGCTGCCGCGGGCCTGGACCCGCCCGGGGGCGGGGAAGGGACAGCGGGGGGCAGGGGGGGCCTGGTCCTGCCGGCCTGGCTGGGCATCGTCACCGTCAGCACCAGACAACCAGGCCGTGGGCGGGGCGGGGCCAGAGGCCCAACTTGACCTGGAGCTGGGCGGCAGCCCTCCCTGGGCACCCTCCAGTGGTGGGGGGCGGGGGGTGTCTGGGTGGAGTGTTTCTGGGGGCTCTGCAGGGCTGTGGTGCCTGCAGTGGGAATGGGCATGGACCCTCCCGGCACCCCCACTTCCTGGCCCTGCGGACCCCCAGCGCCTCAGCCACACTCAAGCCCCACTGCCCACCCTGTACCCACCTGCTCCGTTCTCCCCCCAAACCCTGCCCAGCTCCCGGGGTCCCCTGGGGCAGCGGCAGGCCAGTCATCCCTGCCGGGCTCCCCGAGTGCCCAGCTCCTCCCGGGCACTCCCTGAGGGTGGGCACCCCCTCGTGGCCATCGGTAGCATCACCTCCTCCCAGCCTGTCGTTTTAGGGGGTCAGCCGTCCTCCCCGAGGGGTCCAGCAGGCGGCTGTGGGTCCCACGAGCCCTGCAGGGCCGTCTGTGGGAAGGCGACGGGGCCCCTGAGGGACCCAGGGCCGGCCTGTATCGGGCTGAACTGCGGGAAAAGGCAGGGGTCCCCATTTCCCAGCTCCCGCAGCTGGAAGCCGGGTCTGCTGTCCTCTGGGTCCCCAAGCCCCTGACATTGGCGGCCAGTAGGTGGGGCCGTCCAGGGTGGGGCCATCCAGGGTGGGCCGGCCCCGGACACGCAGAGGAAGCCAGGGACCAGGAGGCGTCTGAGCCAGCAGGCGGGGTGCATGGTGGGTGGGGGCCGGCCCGCTCTCACGCAGGGTCCTCTCGCCTCCCCCCACAGCACAGCCCACCACGGTCACCACAGCCAGGCAGCCACAGCTCCGGGCCTGGGCTCCGGCCCTGAGCGAGGAGGCCTCCCCCAGCCCCCAGCCCAGCAGCTTCGTCGGGCACACTTTCGGGGCGCCACAGCAGGCCGGGGGCTCTGCTGCCATCGCCCTCCCAGGACGGGTGAGGAAACAGGGCCCAGAGGGGCAGGGAGTGGGGACAGGCCCATGGGGCCTCCACCACCTTGGGGGGCTCTCAGGAGGAGGCGTCCCCCCAGCTGTGAGTCAGGCGTCCCATCCAGGCAGGCCTCACCACCGGGGCCTGGACGCGCCCGGCCGCGTGGGGTGGGGGCCGGCCTGGCTCCGGTCCGTCGGGGGTCCTGGTGGCCCCGGCCGTGTCTGGTCTCGCAGACCTGACGGTATGCTGCCGGTGGCCCAGCGGCTTCGGGGTGCGGCCGCCTGCTCTGGACGTGAGGTTCTCTGTCTGGTGGGGGCGCTCGTCAGTCTCCCCGTCTCTCTGCGTCTCTGAGTGTCCCACGAAACGAGGGGGGAACATGGTCAAAGGCGGCAGACAGGACGCCGGCGCCCGCCCTGCAGTGTGGCCAGACGGCCACACGGTGGCGCCCTCGCCCCACTCTGCAGCTGGTGCAGACCAGGCCGCTTAACGGGCTGGCTTTCTCAGATGAATGGGGGGGTCAGAGGTCAAGGGGTGCTGGGGACGGGTGGACGGGACCCGGCGGGGGTCTCCACTGGGCCGCTCTCAGGCCCCCAGAGCCAGGAAAGGCACAGTGGACCGCGATATTTGGGGGCAAGGCCGTGGTGCCTGGAGCCCCCCCAGTCTGTGCGACAGGCCGAGGGCAGGCCCTCCCGGCTGAGCAGCGCTGCCGGTGTCCGCAGCGCCGGCGTCCACTGCGCCGGCATGGCACGGGGCCCCTCCGAGGGGCTCTCGCCGCTCACCCCGAGGCAGCTCCCTGCGCCCCGCCTCCTGGGGGCCTGTTCACACACCCGCTCTCTCCCATCCTCCGCACCTCTGACCGCCCTCGGCGCCTGTCCAGCGCCGGCCTGTCCCCTGCGCCCGTCCGCCTGCGCCTGCTCGGGCGCCAGCAGCGCCCACACGCTGAGCACGACGCCCTCCGTGCGCGGCAAACTCGGCATCACAGTTGCCTGGACCGCCGCCCTCGGGGAGCGGGAGCACAGAGGCCCGTGCGCTGGGTCAGCGCAGCAGCCCCGGGGCCGGCAGAGCCTCCGCTCCTCCCCCAGGGCCCCCCCCCACCCAGGACCGTCTCTGCGCCGCCTCGTCGGCCCGGAAGTTCGTCCTCCAGTGAGAAACACAGCTTGTCCTGTCCCCTGCTCGGCAAAAGTGACGAGATTTAACGAGTAGATTGGCGGGAGCACAAGCAGATACAAGGATGGAAAGAGGGAGGGAGAGAAAAGGAGAGAAAGATGGAGGGGTGGGGGGG
>PVJI01016464.1:0-38423 GCA_004026765.1 Micronycteris hirsuta
ACTCATATTTGAACTTGAAGCACAGAGTTCTCTGGGAGTTAAAAGAATGAGTTACCTCTGGGTGGGTTGACTTCATGTAGAATTGCATTTTAAATTGTCATTGTGGGACCTCAGCCGAACAAAATCATCATATATATTTCGATATCTATTTTTTATTGAATTTACTGGAGTGACATTGCTTAATAAGGGCACATAGGTCTGAAGTGTACATTTCTTTGATACATGATCTGTATGTCGCATTGTGTACCCACCACCCAAAGCCACACCATCTTCCGTCACCAAACACTTGGCCCCCTTTACCTTTTGCCATCCCCCCCCCTGGTGCCACCACACTGTTGTCTGGGTCTATGAGTCTCAGTTTCATATACCCACATATGAGTGAATATGAGTGAAATTATATGGTTCTGACTGACTTATTTTACTCACATAACATTCTCAAGGTCCATCCATGTTGTCACAAATGACAGGATTTCATCTTTTCTTACGGCTGAGTAGCACTCCATTGCATCTATGTGCCACATCTTCTTTATCCAGTCCTCTATTGAGTCCTCTGTTGAGGACACTTTGGCTTTCTCCATGTCTTGGCCACCTAAATATGGATTTAATATATCACTGTATATATTGTTGTGTTTTAGTTGTGTCAAGCATCTGTATTAGCACATCCCTTTACTGAGACAGGCTGCATAGGCTCAAAAACTGCAAGGAGGCCCTAAAGAACTGGCATTAAATATTCTCAATTAAATGAAACTCTGACTCCCAAGTTTGTGGGGAAGAAAGCTGGACAGGGTTTGAAGGCCCTGAGGATCTGGGGGGCGGGGCACTGTAGAATGTGGATGCTGTCAAGCCTGGCTCCTGCAGGGACATCTGGGTGTGACCCTGATTACGGTGAGACAAGCCAACACCCGTTTTTCCCTAAAGGAGGTTGTGTTGTTTTTTTTTTTTAAGCTGAGAAATGAATTAGCTGTTTCTTTCCATGAAGTAGTGGGATAAAAATGTATGTTGAATGACAGAAAGCCTAATGTTTCCCAGCACAGCTGGGAGGGGCGCTCTTTGGACGAAGGGGAGACAGCTCCGGTAGAAGGGGCAGACGTAACCCGAGGGGGCACTGAGGGTTGGGGAGGCCCTGGGGTGGAGAGCACAGAGGCCTGGCCACGCTGAGCGAAGACCGGACATGAGAGCTTTTTCTCAATCTGGGTGTTTTCTTCTTTTTGTTAGGGCTGGCACTTGATGTCGTCCTATCTCTGAAGGTTATCTGTCTCTAATTTGCATTGTTCCTCACAGGAAACACAGGAAACACAGGGAGACATACCCTGAGACCGCTGGTTTCCCTTCACAGCTGAGAGGTATGAGGCACTTACAACATTTTTAAAACCTAGGAATCAGGCCAACCCAAGCTCAGAAAATAAGGAGAATTAATGAAGTCACTCATGGATACAATAAGCACTCAACAGGAAGTTATTTATTCTACCTCAGATTGGAATTTAAAAGTCTTACTTCTCAGTCAAATAAATTGCAACCTGGCACTCACCTGCTTAGGAACCTTTCCTCTTTGACCCCTTCAATTCCTGGGTGAGCCATGTCTGGGCAGTCGGTGGCACTGCCGGGCCAAGGGCAGGCGGTTCAAGGGCCCCTTTCCCGTCTTCCTCTTCCTCTTTGTACTGCTTAGCCAGCTGTCTCCCACCAGTCACCGTTGTCCAAAGAGATCTGAGGGCAAGAACTGCATGTTAATCCTCCCCCAGAATTTTAAAAATTTAACCCCATTCCAATTATATACTGTTTCTTTCACTGGATCCGCCCAAAACATATAGAAAAGATTTTTAGCAAAGCACTTTGCAAAATATTGAGTTCATAATAGATATTTTGGGTATACATGTTGTTTGCTTTATTAGTTGGATTTTATCTCTTTATATATCTGAGCTGCAGGGACATTGTCATCCTCAATAAATGTTTTGCCAAGTGAGTAAATATTTGATTTCTAAAGTGGATTCAAATTGGAGCATCAAGTCTAAACTCAATTTTTTTATAGCAAAATATCTGTTTATCATATTAGGCTAACTTTTACAATAAAGCATCTTCAGTGAACAAACTCTATCA
Organism: Micronycteris hirsuta; assembly: GCA_004026765.1. Lineage (NCBI taxonomy): Eukaryota > Metazoa > Chordata > Mammalia > Chiroptera > Phyllostomidae > Micronycteris > Micronycteris hirsuta. The sequence continues at coordinate 2,095 of PVJI01016464.1, forward strand.
ATGCGTATGAATACGTCAATAATAAAAATGTGCCTGTGGCTAGACCTTCCTGTAAAGAAAGGTGGTACTCAAGCTAACCGAGCACTGGCGTTGAGAATCCAAGGTCCTAGGTCCCGAGATCTGCCCCACACGCTTGCTGGGAGGTTCAAAGGAGAAAATGTATGCAAAGGGTCTCACACTGTTCCTGGCACTCATTTTAAGCTGGGGACAAAATTTATTGCAATTTTGTCTTGGCAATCTTCTTTACCGTCTCAAATTCTAATGTAAAGGCCCGATTCTGCCCCCACCCCACCACACACACACTTTTTAGGTGCAGAATCAAGGTAATGGGCAGAACAAGATTAGAACTGAGAGGCAGGAGGACAGGGAGGAAGATTCTTTACTGGCTGGGTGGGCCAGCTTCTGGATCCCCCGTATAGTGAAGAATTTAGGTACTAGTTGAAGGTTAAGGAAAGTAAACAGAAACCAGAAACAGAGAGCCCAATATATATAGTAGAAACAAGGATGGGCAGAGCACAGGAAAGGCCAGATTGGCTGAAGCGGGGAAGGGAATTTGGGGGGGGGGGTTGAGAGTACTCTGCTCCCACACAGCTGTAGGGTATGACAGAAAAAGAGGAGGCTTTAAGAAGACTTGCTGTGTGGAATAAAGCGGATACCCTGTAATATTCTCCATGAAATGCAAGTAAAGACGACACTTCCTTCGTAATAACATTTGCCAGGTGCAACCCTATGCAGAGACTAGGCCATTTGGGCTCCTGGGATAGATTCATCTTGTAAGTGCTATTGTTATTAGCCAATTATTAACATAATTCAGACTTACCCTCCCCTAAATACTGTTTATGTAAGTATGCTCCTATAAAACCTATGGGTTCATCATACACAACCAGACCAGGAATCTCAGTTGAGGTTTGACAGGAAATCCTAAAACATATAGAAAGTAATTTTCCTGATATTGAATCACTTGAACATTTTGAAAGGTATTTAAATTATTTTGAAACTGAAAAATATGACAAAACAAATGGCCGATTTAATGAAAAAAGTTCAGCTGTTAGTCGGCGTTGCATTGCAGATGAATACACTCTGCAAAGCCATTGATTACAATTTTCGCTTCCTACAGGTTGCAAATCATCTGGTAGGCAAATATCTCCACGGTTCAAAGAGTCAGGCATTGCTCTCACGTTTGAGAAGACATTGTTTAGTAAGGAGTGGCCTTGTTGACACAAAACTTGGGTCCCGAGCTTCAGGGATAATTTGGCTTTTACCTAATACTGAGGATGATAATCCTCATGGAGAGAGGAAGAAAAACTGTCTTTGTTGAATGTGCACTCTGTGTTTAATTATCAGAATGACCCTAAAAGGCAGACATGTATGAGTCGCCTGCCCAGCTCCCTCTCTCACCTCCAAGTTGTCTACTGGCTTTTCTTTGGGAAATTCATCTCAGCCATGAAGTTTGGGAGAGTTAATCCACTCAGGTGTAGGGTCACCTGTGCATGGCCTGCGCTCACCTCCTTTCCCTAGCCACGGCAATGATTCCGGGATGGGCACGTGTCCCATTTCAGGCCAAGGAGAGGGACGTATTCAAGGACCTGTGCCAGACGTTGTCTTCCCTTGGATAGAAAGGTAGGTCATGTGATGCCTGGAACCTCTGAAGCCACTTTACAACCACGAGGGGAGGGTCTGGAGATGCCGTGTGTGGGGGGACCCTGTGACTGGAGAAATGGAAAAACTCAGGGACATTTTTTTTTTTTTGCACTGTGGGTTCAACCTTCCCTGAAACTCACCCTGATTCTTTTTTTTTTTTTTTTCATTACAGGGACAGTAAATTCCCTTTGTTTAAGCCAATTTGAATAAAGTTTTTTGTCAACTGCAACCAAAAGGTTGCAAACCAAGTAATAAAGAGTGTACCTCTACTTTACAGAGGAGAAAACTGAAGAAGTCCACGAGACTGAAACCTGCCCCCAGTTACATAGTAGGCAGTGAGAGGCAAAGCCAAGATTTAAGCCAGACCATTCTTCAAGCTGTATCGTACAGTCATGTAGTCATGTTAGAGACGTTCTAGGGAGGTAGTAGTCCCCCCTCCCCACCGCATTCCGTCAAGTCCTGCGTTTGAGAATTGAGAAGCTGTGTGTTCTGTAGACTATGCTTCCACTCAATAGTAAGAAGAAACAAAATGTTTGAAAAACTCTTTCACCATGCTTGGTTTCTAAGATAAGAAGGGTCCACTCTAGTGCTAACCATTTTCTCTCTTTATATAGTAGTCTTTCTCTACCCCTAAGTAAAGTTCAGCTTCATTTGCCCAGCGTATCAGAGGTTTGAGTGACATCTGGAACTGCTTGAAAGCTAGGCTCACTTCGCACTTCAGCCAAGAATTCTTAGCACTTGGTGACAATTGCAATAAGTGGGTAGGGCTCGAACTAAGAGACACTGTAATGCAGTTTCTCTGCTGCAACCTATTCTGCACACAGATACCGGAGTGCTCCTTCCGAAGGCCAGCCCTGCCACACTGCCACCCATGCCTGTGCCCGGCTTTCCCACTGTCTACACCAGCAGTCTTCAAAGTACGGTGTGCCTATCCCGAGGGGTATGCAAGACTTTCCCTGTCTTGTGGAAAGAAAAGTAGAGCTTCTATCCATAGTTATTAGTTATTGTTCTAAGTGAGGAAAAAATTAAGCCTTATTAGTAATTGATATACATGTTGACACAGATTCCCCTTACTCAGTTTATATGTTGAAAAATCCCGCCTCATGTGTATTAGGAGGAAGACATCCTGGCAGAGGAAAGGACTTCCACTGAGAGGCGGGGTTGCCAATGCTGCTGATGCTTTTTTTCTCATCTGGCTTATTGCAACTTACTGCTATTTACATGGTCAAATTAATTGGATTTACAGTTTATACAATATTATGTGCTTTTTAACTAAACTAATCCTTACCACCTAGACAACTGTCTTCAAAGATCCTTTCAAGAAAACCATGCATTGGTTTTCCTACCGATAATACAAACACAAATAAACATAACAGAAATGGCAGAAGCTGCGTGACTCCGACACGGGGCGCAAGCTCTTTCCTAGTCTGAAGTAAGATGTTGATGATATAATAAGCTCTGGCTAAAATTTAACCCCCAAATTAGACATTTTCATGAAGACTTTAACATATGACTTTATATCAATAGTGATAAACTTCACCTTACGGACATACTGTGCCTTCAGTTATTAGCTTACAATAAGACACACACACCTATATGCACACATATATTGGTGGGTACTTAAAACTTTGTTACTGGAAAATAGGGAAATAAAACAAACTGAGACCAGAGTTTTACATAAAAATCCCAATTCTTAGTTGTCTCGAGTACGTTAGGAAGATGGCAGGTTTCAGATAACGTAATAACATCAGTGTAACAGGCTGGCCGTCTGCATAGGTCCCCAGGCTGCGTGTCCAGCCCCTCCTCCCACGCGTCCTTGCTATAGCCACATTGTCTCTTCTTCTCATGATCTCCCACCGCTTTCCTCAAGACTTTTATCACGCTCTTCCCTCTTACTTAAACCTCACCTCTCCCTTTCATCTTTAAAAATTTATTGGTTTGAGAGAGAGAGAGGAAGGGAGTGGGAGAGAGACAGAGAGAGAGAAAGAAAGCAGGGGCAGGGGAGAGAAACATCGATTTGTTGTTCCACTTATTCATGCATCATTGGTTAATTCTTGTGTGTGCCCTGACCAGGGACCGAACCTGCTCTCACCGACTGAGCTGCCTGGCTAGAGCCCTCTCTCTCTCTTCTGTTGGCCTAATTCCTACCCATACCTTGACGCACAGCTTCATCCTTTATGGGGCCTTTATCCATTTCATCAGCTAGAAATAATCTTTCTCTCCTCTGTGAATGCCCACAGTATTTAATCTATACCCCTCTTGTGGCCTTTGTCATTGTCCCATTTATAAGTCTTACCCCCAGGGGTGGCAAATTTTTTAAGATATGGATACCTGTTTGATTCATTTTTGAGTCCTTTGCCAGAATCTAGCACAATGCCTGGTATAACATAGCGACTCAGTTGATATTTGTTAATTGGAAGAGGGGTGGATGGATGAATTCCAACTGGTGCATTGTCCTCAATGTCTGATATAAGATCTGTTTAACAACAGCATACAAAAGAACTTTATGAAAAATCCATCACAGAGGCAGACAAGGTTTGAGCCGAGATCATGATTTTAAGCAAAAAATATATACTTCTCTCTTTTTCAGCTCCGTTATTTAATTAGATATTGTGTAATTCTCACCCAGAGCTCAGCTATTTTTCTGATTTATAACTCACAATGTAATGAGCTTGAATAAGTCATCTTAATGTGGACACCCACATCAACCAGAAAAATCACAGCCATGTTAGGGAGATTTGATTTGTAGCCAAATCTCCTTATACCCCCTTGAAAACAAAATCTGGCAGAAATCCAACTGCTCAAGTCAAATAGACATGTAGCTACACTGTGCATTAGTTATGCCTGATGACCTCAGAAAAATACACACAAATGGAAAAGCTGGCTTAAAGTACTATAATATGATTAGAGTTCAGAACAAAAACTTACTTGAGAGCAGTCATAATCTCTGTACTTTTATCTAATGTGCATTTGAAAATGTGTTTTAAGCCTATAAAAACTTCCAAAAGATCTGCTATATTATTTACCAGGAATAAAGTATTCTTTTAAACATGTAGTCAAAGCAAATTAAAGACAGACCTTTTTTACCCTTTCTTTTTTCTTGGCCACTCCAAACCAGAGGCCATTTTAACATGTCAAAGTATATTCTACCGCAAAATTTTAAAAATAGGGCCTGTGGCTTTTAGAAGACTCTAACCTCGGGTGTGAAGTAACACCTGTGGTTCTGTCACCTGTTGAGCTAAAATTTTCTCTTCAAGCTGAGCAATGAACAAGAAATCCATTATCCTGGGATAGAAACCCTTTTCATTCTGCTTTTGAATTCAAATTTTCCCTTTCTCTACAGCGCTCCCCACCCCCCTTTCTGCAAACACAGTTTCTTGTCACTTGGGAAGTGACCTAAGGACTGAGCAAGTGCTGCTGTAGTATGCAGTTTCTCAGTAGTATGCAATTCCAAATTTGTGCTTGGCCACTCAGTAGCCACCTTCCCATTTTGTATGACTTTGGTGGGATTCTTTTCTGCACTATGTAGGGTAACTGAGAAGGTTTTCAATTCTTAAGGATTCTTGGGTATTTTTCAAATTTTACTTCATTTCTAAGATTCAAGATTACTCCTGTGGATATAATTTAAGCACCTTCTGGTGGTCAACAGAACACAATCAAGTCTTCGTCAACAATACCTTGAATTATTTAAGCTTAAAGGCCAATTTTATAGCATATGACACAAACATTCTTTTTGTTTTCTTAAATAGTTTTATGATCTAAATCTTTATGTTCAAGGCCAATGCTGTATGTGGCTCTGCCCTGTGAAGTGCTGTTTATATAGATCATGGAATGCCACGCAAATATCAGGTGAAGAATGCCTAAGATAAGGGGGGAGGGTGGTAAAACTCATCTTAATCAAATGTCTGAGGAAAACGTTATGAAAAACAGACCAAATCTACGCTAAACAAATTTACATTATGGACAGAAATACTTCAACTGGTAATATAAATAGAGGTTAGAAAGAATGTCACATATTGTGAATATTTTAAATAAATAATTTAAATCTTAAATCAGTATAACTGAAGAATAGAAAATGTTTCTATCACATTAGCAGAAATATGCTTCGTAACGTTTTTTGTCAACAGCAAACTTCTGCACTATTTTGGGAACTGTGCTAATAGTACCAGGCATTGCTAGTGTTTAAACCTGTGTTGGCATGATAAAGCACTATAATTTTAACTTGTTACTGTGAGGCAGAATCGCCTCATTAATTTCTACTTCATTCACAACTGACGAACAAATCAATATTTACCAACGGGAATGCATCTAAATGAGTAACACAAAGAAAATACAAAACACTTGAGTCATTAGTTTGAAATGTAGAAAAAAGTTTAAAGGGTTGTTTAAGTGCTGTTTAATCAACAAAACTTAAAAATGAGAAACCATTTCAGTAAATTTGAAATGAGTTGTTTAGTGCATCATTTAAATTTTGATTCTGTTGAACCTGAAAAAAGGGTTGCTCTCTATACAATAAATATGTCAGTATGAGATACAATAGATGAAATTGTAGTATCAATGTTTTAATAAAATATGACTTCCTTATTACACTAGGAATTTATAAAACTGTAAGTTATGACTCAGACTTACTAGATATAATAGCATTTTAAATATGTTAAAGTCAAATAAAAATGTCTTGTTTTACCCATAATCCATTTAATTTAAATATTTTAAAATATCACAAATTACAGCTAAACCTAAAAGGGGTATTAGAGATAACCTAGTCCCATTTCTTCATTTTACAAATGAGGACGATAAGAGCCAGGATTAAAACTAAAAATTTAACAATTAGTAACAGAGCAAACAAACCCGGCTCTTCTAAATGCTTTCGTGTCAAGCACAAAATTAAATTTTTGAATGAAAACAAATGTTTTGAAATATCAATTCATTCTTCGCCCTTTTCAATAAACAACCTAAAGCACCACCCATAATAATCACCCTTAAGTGGATAACGCCCTTCCTTGCATTGAATCCGTAGCCAAAGCTTTACTTCCAGCTAAGTGAGAAAAGAAACACTCTATTCCTCATCAGATAATACGTTATAAAAACAAATACTATTTTCAAGACCTAGCACTTTGATTAAGCATAGAAAACATTTTGTTAGAGTATTAAACCATTAGGAAATTAATAGAAAGGAATCACTTGTGGAGAGCTACATGCTTGAAAAGGAAAACATGGCAACATTCAGCTGTACTGTTTCAAACAGTATTCGAAAAAACATCCCCTGGGTCGTCCGTGTGTCTGTGTTTTGGGTGTGGCAATGGCGAGACTTACACAGAAAAGAGGAAGGTCCCCTCCAGAGCCTAAACTGAGGCTAACACTAGGATTGAACTGTTTGACCACAACTAGTGAGTGCAAAGCTGCTCTAGTAACCCAGGCTTGGTACCATGCGGGTGTGTCAGGGCACAGGACTATTAGTTTCCCCCTGACTCCCCTCGGGGATAACCCCCCAGGGGCGGAGAGAAGGACTTACAGCAAGCTAAACTGTAACACCAAAGCTTGGAAGCTCTGGTACCGCTTTATAAGCGAGCTGAGCACAGAGGCGAGAACAGCACGTTTCTTCTCTCAGCCTTATTGGACTTGCAGCTCTGAGTGGAGGAAGCTGTGAATAAAGACTCTGGGACAAAACTCAACTTCCCAAACTGTGAGACGCAACCATACAAACATGGCTGAGAAACAAATACCAGCCCCGCCCACCCCCACTCCTGCTAGTCTGCTTCTGATACTAAACAAAATTTTCTTTTTAAGTCCAAAACATGTTTTACCCCCTAAATTGGTAGAGAATGGAGATTGGGGATGGTGGTCAGGGAGAACAACAGATGCCTAAGATTTTCCTATTTTGCCACTAAATAGGTGTACACACGTGGGAAAACCTTTGATTGCTGGGTCCTCAGTTTCCTGATATGCAAATTGGGGTAGTTTAGTCCCTTCTCGAAAATTCCATGCTTTTATGTGAAAAAGGAAGTCTTTAAAACTTTTAACTATAAAGGCAGAAACTTTCTGAGATTACAAAGGGTTTTGAGGGCTAAACTAAGGTCCCTGGATTAGTCCATAACCCCTCTGAAATTCTATGAAATTTTTTTGGTGAGTGTATGGAGATAGATGAGCATTTTTCCAGGAAAAGGGACAGTATTTTCATTAGAGCCTCAAAGGGAAATTAGGTCCCTTTGACCTTCTTTGGTTGAAGACCACCGGTTGAGACAGTGCACAGTTCTCTAGTTTCTGATTTATCTGGTTGCAGAGCAGATCGGCAGCAATCTTTCCATGGTTATAAATCTGCCTCACAAAGCCTTCTGGAGTTTCTCATTTATCTTCATGAGCTGTGTGTTTGTAATTTTTCATGAGCAGAAAGGCTGTTCAAAATCAGGAGTCCTTTTCATTAAAGATTTAAAATTCTGAGGATTCCAACATTTATTTTGATACTAGTGGCTAAAGGAGAGTCATTTACTACACCAGAAATTTCAAGCATGTAGCATCTTACACATTTGCCCATTCACGTTGAATCATTTTACTGTTTCTTTTTTCTCAACTGGTGTGAAACAAAAGGCTTGGCTCCTCCTCCCAATCCACTTTCCTTTTTCTTCTAATGTTTGAGTCAGCTGTGAAATGATGATGAATTAACTGTGGTTCTATTCCAAGTAGTAATTTTTATAATGATTTTGATCCTCAAGATAAATTACATACAAGCTATTTATATAATATTCTTAAAAGAATTAGTTGAAAATTAGAGATAAGAAGAAAATGACATTAGGGAAATTGAGGAACTGAAAGAGGAAAGCTGCACATAGGAAGAAGTAAGAACTAAAGACAAAAACTACATCATTAGATGTGGAAATAATATCAAATCCTTAAGCAGAGACATAAGAAAAAAGGAGGAATTTTTAAAACGGAGAACAAATACAGCAACTAGAGAATACTGGATTTTTTTATACAGTGAATGAGAACGACAAAAAAAAATCATAACCAAGCTTTTCAAGAACATCTTTTGGCTGATAATCTCAAGGCGGTACATGGCTTCTCCTTAATTAAGGCAGAGACAGAGGCCAGCAGAGAACATCACAGAAACGATGTTGCCAGTGATTCTTAGATAAATGCCAAAAGCTCAGGGGAACAGTCTTTTGTGGTAGAGGAGAAGTGCCAATCACTGAGAAATGTAGATTTTTTTCCTGAGACAATATCAAAGCAGTCTAAAGTAAAAGGAAGAAATTAGATTTAAACATTGACCTTGTAGCAATTTATTTTAGGCGCTTTGTAACCGATTCCTGTTTCTTTGCGTGTGACAGGCAAATCTGATCGGAACTACTCCTAGTGGATCCTTAAATCCAAATGGAAAGGAAAGCGACATTCAATATCTCTTGGTTCGACTCCAGGATCCCTTCCCGGGTCCTGCAGCTTCAGGGCACAGGCCCCAGACGCTGCGTTAGCCCTAGGGGCGCCACAGGAGAGAGAAGTCCTCGAACGACCCCGATCCCCAGATGACCCTGGCTGGGTCCCTGTATTCCAGGAGCATGTTCCCGTGACTCTTCCCTTTTCGAGTATCAGCTGTTTTTTTCCCTCTCTGCGCCTCCTCGAATCCCATTCAAGGAAAAAAAAAAAACAAAAAACTAGGATTTCAGCTACCGTACGCACCGCCCCCAGCCCAGCCAGGACCCTGGAGGTTGCCTCCCTAGAGGCCGGAGCGCCCGGTCGTGGCCCGGGACAGGAGGGGCGCGCGCCCCCGACCCCCGCGCGCGCCCGTTGCCATGGGAACGCACTCAGCTCTGCAGCTGGAGGGGGTGGCGAGCGGGGCGCGGCGGCGGATCCAGGGGGAGACGCTATCGCAAGATGGCGTCTGCGAGGCCGCGGGATGCGGAGTGAGCGCGCCCCGCCGGGGGCTCTCCGAGGCTGTTCCTCTCCGCGCTGCCGCTGCCGCCACTGCGGCGCCGCCTCTCCGACTGCCCGTGCGCCGCGGCCAAGCCTCCCGCCTGGCAGGTACCGCCGCCCGCACGCGTTCCGCGTAGTGCACAGATGGCAGCGACAAGTGCCGGCTCACCGAGGGCTAGCGGGTCTCCCCTTACGCGGGTGCGTTTGACAATAATGCGTAAATAACTTTTTCTTGCAGCGGCCCCCTGCGTCCCGGCCTGCGGCTTCCCGGTGCGCCGGCGACCCCACCACGCCCCTCCGACTCCAGACTCCCTTCGAGGTGTGCTCACTGCGGGCCGGTGCGGTGATCGCTGGTCGGCCTGGGAGGAGCGCGTGGACTGGCGGGCGGCAGTGAGCAGTTGGCGAGCGCCTTTACAATGGCCCTGACCCTGTTTGGTAAGTGCAGCCCTCTGCCCCCGCAGGTGGGCCGCGCCCCAGAGCTCGGGGGCAGGGGGCCTGGGGCGCCCTGGGTGCTCGGGGCGGGGACGCTGTGCGCGGTGTTTGGCGCGGGCCGGGCTGGGGAGTTGGGGCGCCCGGAGCGCTGGACTCGCTCCTCTCCCATTGTTTCCTCTCCAGGCAGAGCCGATGGGCGTGTGCTCCCTGGCCAGTTCTGGATAGGAGATTCTGAGGTCCCGGGTGTTTTGTAAACGGAGGATTCTCTAAGATGCCAACTTGGAAGCGAAGTTGGCTGGTTGTTGCCAGACCTACGTTTCTCAAGTCGACAAATAAAAATCCTGGAAAGTTTATTTATTTTGACTAAGATGTCTGTGCATCCCAACCTCTCCGGTATTGCCAAGTGCCTGTGTTGATTCCTGTTGGATATTCCACTGGAAGCTAGAATTAAGTGGTAAATTTAGTATTTGTTAAAATTGAAAATGTTTGCTCTAACATAGGAGCAGACAGAAGAAAGTTGGTTACAGGAAGTAAGTAATCTCAGGAGAATATCTTTGAGTATTTCAGGAAAGAAATGTTATTTCTGTGATGTAATTACGGCAACACTATTGTTTCAGTGGTTGACTTTAAGGTTTTTTTTCTTTTTCTTCTAGAGTTAGCAATGACAGTGGGTTGGAAAAAAGGACAGAAAATATACATTCTTTAACAGAAACAGATTATGGTACATATGTACATTGCTCGCAGAAAACTCAATACATATAGTATATGAAAATTTAGGTGTTCAAAGTGTTCAGTGTTTTCAGAGAACAAAGTACACTGACATGTAATTGATAGCTACAAGGACAGTCTTAGTAAGTTACTCACAACACCGGGTTTCCAGTTATGTTTTAATAATGTCTTTTGGTCAAGCATCACATACCACAAATGCCTTTTGATGTAAATACCTAAGAGTGAATTATACTGCTGGAATCAAAGAGTTACTTTTATTTAACCATCTTATTTTGTAAATTAAATTTAGACCCAGAGAGGTTGATCAAGGTCATAGGGCCTTTTTGTGGCAAAACTGAGGCTAGAACATAGTTTGCTGGTGTTCAGCTGGGGACAGTGTTTACTTTGTCTAAATACCCACTGAGAAATGACATTTCTTATTTGGTGTTGGTTCTGCATAGGTGCTTTAAAACATTTTTCTACTTTTTCTGGAAAAAAAAAATCTCACCATCATTTCCCAGTATGTTGTATCTAATTTGCATTATTTGGAAATATTTTCCTTACATGGGGACTTTTTGTACAAAGTTAAAAATGTTGAAAAGCTTCACGCATAGTTACTTTCTTTTGAAGAAACACTTATCTTACACTGTTGTAGCTAATACATAGATTTAGCTACAGGGGTAAATTTCTCTTTAAAACTATTTGACTAAATTTATTGTCCTTCCTAAAGAGCTAGTCTGCATTTTCAAGGTCTGTTTTCAAAGGTAATGTTTACAAATTAACCACTTTTAGAATACTGAATTTCTTGATGAATAAAACAGATAAATTGAGGAGTATGTGGCTCTTAAGAGGATTCCTAAATTGTGAAATCTTTAACTCCTGACGTGGAGACGAGGAAAGGAGGAATATGGAAACTGACCTTTCGAAAAGGTATAAGAAACCATCCCCACTCCTCAGAGTGAATAAAATATCTTTAAAATTTGAAAGTTATCTTGCGAGAAAATATAAATTAGCTTACAAAATCCAATTTGGTTACAGTTTTTAAGAACATTTCTCTGTTATAAAGCAAAGTACACCTGCGTGCAGACGCTGTTTTCTCAGTAATGGCAGAGCAGCAGCTGCTCTCAGAAGTGAGGTTGCTCTCCCCTCATCAGTCATTTGAGATGTGGTTAAAAATGTTTGCCAAGAGACCTGCGGCATCTGCCTTTCTGGAGTAAGGGGGTTGTAAAAGGACTCCCCTACAATGTTTATGTACACTCCAGACTGAGAACTGTTGTATTCAAATAAATACTGGATTTCCTCAAGTGTGTCCAATTCAAAATAGCTTTTGGATATGTTAAGAGCAGTCTTCAAGGGTTAGAAGAAACGGGTTTTATTTTAGATTATTACTACTGTTAAACTAGTTGGTCTTAGTCAGAAATACCTCCTGTGCTTTCCTATTTACTCTTAATAACCAATTTACAACAGAGGAACAATGAGATAATAAAGTTCTGTGACACGTTGGTGAAGAGAAGGATGGATACAAGAAAATGGAGACATGTGACTTTTAAGTCATGAAAGTCCCATCTCAATGGATTTCTACTTGAGCCTCCCCGAAGTAACCATTGCATATCTTGCTTTATGTTGGTTGGTTAAGCCAGCCTGCTTGGATTGCTGTAGTAAAATACCATAAACTGAGGCTTACACCACAGACATTTATTTCTCACAGTTTGGGAGACTGGGAAGTCCAAGACCAAGGGACCGACTAATTCACTTCCTGGCGAGAGCCCTGTTCCTGGCTTACAGACATCCATCCATCTTCTTTCTCTGCACAATAGTGGGGAGAAACGGAAAGCAAGCTCTGGTCTCTTTTTATAAGGGCACTAATCCCATCATGAGGACCCCACCCTCAGACCTCATCTAACCCTCACTACCTCCCGAAGTCCCTATGTCCAAATACTATATGACACTGGGGGCGAGAGCCTCAGCAGGCGAAGTAGTGGGATAAGTGAGTCAGTGGCTAGCAGCTAGCAGTAGAGTCTAGTGTTTTTGCTTTGTGTTTTACATCATCATCCAAGTTTTATAATTGTAAAGTGTGTTCTTTTTATAGGAAGTTAGTGAAAGTTAGCTTCGTTTTAAAAGATAAGAGCCTCAAAAACGACCTACTACAATTTTACATTTATATATATTTAATTTTTTTCACTTAAGTGTGTTATAGGACCTCAGTAAAATAATTGTCAAGTTAAGCTGAAGAGTGAAGATTGTTTTATCACTTGGGTACAGTATTAATCACCTCCTTGGTGCTTAAAAGGATATTTTTAATGCAAATTTCTGCTTTATTCCTTGATAGAAGAACCAGACCCTAATCTTTCCTGGTTTTCCAGTCTCATTTGGGAGTTGAAAATGTGCATTTTTTTTTTTTTTACTTTATTGTTGTTCAATTACAGTTGTCTGCATACTCTCCCCTCCCCTGAAAATGCGCATTTTTGAAGGTTCAGGAATTTTCAAGAATTTTTATTCACTTTTCAGATGAACCTGCCCCTCAATCATCAGCATCAATAGATGATTTTTAAATCCTCATATCAAAAGAAAAATCCAAATGTAGTTCATACTCTGCTCACTCATGTTGCTTATTCGTTCAACAAACATCCATAGCAGTTTACAAGACATGGTCCCCGTCTTAAAGTTCATGTTCCAGAACTACGGAGCTTGCACCTAACTCCCTAATTCCATATAGGCTTTGTTAGGATTTCCCCGACAGAGAAGTACATGTTCTCTAATAATTGCTGGTCTGTAGGGAAAGCCTCACATCATCTAATTTAGGACTTTTTAGCTGGTGTACCTGACAGAACATCCTGATTGGCCACACCAGTAGAGCCCTAGTTGACAGAGCTGGGTGAAAAAGCATCCTCCAGGTCATCTGTTGGCAGGGATTTCTGTCATTTATAGCTGGGAGGGGCTGTGGGGTACAGCCCAGACCGAAAGATGAGATTAGGTGTAGTCCAGCTAGACTGGCTGCACCCTGAGTAACTCTTCTCAGTGTGGGTAGGAGTAGCTCTGGTGTTGCCCCCCTCCCCTTTCTTTTTCCTCTGGTTACCCTATAGTCACTGTCACCACTGCCATAGATCACTTCTCGTACTTGGGATTTCACTGCGATTCTTACCTTCTTTCCTCAGACTCTTCTGCTATGGAAACCTTTCATTGTGCTACTTCAGTTGGCATCCATCACTACCCCAACACACTGACTGTGGGCATCTTTGCAGAGCTCCTTTGGAGCAGTTAAGTGGCAATGGTGTATTCTCTGTGATGCAGTAGGAAATTTCCTGATTGCCTGTGACTGCTAAAATTTATTTTTAAAAAAGACAAGTCAGTTACATTTTTTGTATGATTAATTTGACCAAAAGCTAATTTTATAGGAAATTCCCACTTGAGTACACTCTCTGCTGGTATTTTTGTTTTTTTCAGATGTTGCTCATCAAAGCATATGAGAGGGAGTTACCTAAGCAGCAGGGCTGTCTAATGGTGAGAGTCCAGCTACTTTCTGAGAATGTTCCATGTTTTTGGTTGTTGTTAAAATCACCATTCTTATTTAAGTACTTGTCCGTGTTCCTTTTTTTTTTTATACTGGTGTCATAAACTTAATATTTCAGTCTTAAAAGTTTTCTTTTAATGCTTGGAGATTTGGTTCTTTGTAAAAGAGATAAAAGAAATACAGTTGCTGTAACTCACATAGTCACCATCTGTGTGCAAGGAATATTGGCGATGTAGTCTTTTTAGTCACCTCTGTCCCTGCAAATAACCATCCTAATCTTTGAAGATAGAAGACAGTGATGTGTGTAACTATAAAAATTTGATGTATTTGTCAGGAAAAGTTTCTTTTACATCAGTATTTCTCAACCTTTTTTAAAAAAAATCACTCTCCATAAGTTGCCTTTTAACACTTTTCTTAATTGTTGTCTCCATGAAACTTTAATATAATCAGAGATACACTGTATTATCTGTTTACAGACTCTATGTATATCTGCTTTATGAATAAAAAGACTTAGTTTTTTGACTCCCAAAGGTTAATTTTTGCTCCCTTGAGGGCATTATTACCGCCCATTGAGAATGCGTGTTTTAGACTAATCTAAAGCAATGATAAGAGAATTAGGCAGAAAAATATTGTTTGGTCGTGCTTTGTATGCCATGCAGTTCTGAAGAAATGACATCTGTGTAATAAGTTACACATTTTTCGTCAGAGGGGTTTCATCTCAGAATTAACAGCATCTTGAGAGCAGCCATAACAAAGAGTTCCTTGCTGAGGTGGGACGCATGTAGCTTTTCCCAAAGTCTCTCTAGTAATTACGGTATCCTTTGATGTGGGCAATTGGTGTTTTCTCAATCTTATACAAAGTATCAGTAACAGTACCTTTAACAGCCTTTATTATTTATCTACAATATATAAAACTAAATGAAGTTACTGAACTTTCTGTGCAAATGCAATGCCAGACAAGTCCTGGAGCCTGGCATTAGAACCAAATGACCAGTCATAAGCCATTCTATGTGGAAAGGGATTCCCATCAACTTTAATTTTTATTTATTAATATAATTCTACTACCCTTAAAAAACAGAATAGGAAGAAACTAGGAAAACAGGATGGTGAGACGATATTTTACATTGAAAAGCCATATTGAAAAAAAATCATGTCTGAGAAAATAAAGTTACAAATATACATTTTTTAATTTGGATTTTTACTTTTAAAAACAGAATGAGTACTTTGTGAATATACTGAAAACCACTACATTGTATAAACCACTACATTTAAAAGGGTAGGTTTTATGGTATATGAATTATATCTCAATATAAGCTGTTATTAGTAAAAAATCACCCCAGAGGAGGAGACAGATTGACTAGAAGGAAAATCTACTTGTATTTAAAATGTAAAAAACAAAGTACTATTTTTAGAAGACTGGTTTCATATCCAGGAACCTTTAGGGCTTTTCACTGTTTTATTAAGGTTTTTTGTTTTCCTTTTATTCCTCAGGGAACAAAAAAACAAAAGTAAAAATTGATAGGTTAAGAATGCCTCAACATGCTTGAATTGTTCTACACTTAGGAAACAAGCACTCCTTGGAAAGGGTTAATTGGGACAGCTGCGTCACTCGCTGGCCAAGGGAAGAGGAGTCAGGCCAGGCTGTCGCGGGGGCAGGGGCCACGCGTTGTGTCTCGCCAGCTGCGCTGAAAGTTGCTCTTTTCTCTTTCCGCTCTGACTTGTACCTTTGAGTTTCACTGGACGGTGTGTTTTGTGGTATAAAGCAAGCAGGAAAAAGCTGTAGTCCAAGAAATGTACGTCTGCTTTGGTAGATTTTTATGATCGCGAGCTTGACATTTTAATAACTGAGTGGGCCTTCTTCTTTAAACTGCCGGTCTTCCCTGACTTCCCCATTTCTGCCGGTAGCGCTTGTCTTCAGCCCGCACAGTGTCTGCGCCTTTATGTGGATCTTCGTGTTGTTTTCATCTCCTTAGTGGCAGTGAAATCAGCTCGTCAGAGGTGGTTTTGGGGTTTGCAGTGACTTGTGCTAGTTAGGACAGGTGACAGGGGAGTGATATAGATGTCCGTTTGCGGGATATGTGAACTCTAACTGAACTATTTCCCTTGCAGGCCTTCCCTGGTGAATGACTTGTGTACCATTATATTAAAATTAAAGCATGATTTTTAGCATGATACCTATGAGGAATAATATACTAAATATAGATACTTATCTTCATATAACATGAAAGAATAATTTTAATTTATGGACCAAGTACCTTAAAGTAGTAAGACCGGGCAAGTCTCTTGAGTCAGGGAGCTACCTCATGAGACAGAAGAAGGTGGCAAAGCTACTTATTTAGAGGGTGGGGCATTACTAAGGGGGACCACGGGGGGATAAGAGCACAGCATATGAGCACACAACAGTGTAGAAGCACAGCACATTTTGGAATGAGGGAAGGAATGGATGATTCCATAGAGTGGGGGAAGGAAGTAAAGACAGGAAGTGTACTATTTCACAGTTTTTCTGAATATTAGCTCTGAGGCTTGTTATGTGTTTTTCTATTTTTGTAATTTGTCTGCTCATCTGTTCAATAAATTTTGGAGGCCTAGTATGTGCCAGGTATATATTAGTTCCTGTCCTCAAGGAACTTATATTTACAGGGGAAGGAGACAGACAATGAAAAAATGGATAATGTGCTAGGTGGCTAGTGCGATGAAGAAAAATAAAGCAGGTTGAGGGGGGACGGGGCTAACTCTGTGGCAGAGTGGTCAGCGATAACCTCACAGCTAAGGTGGGTTTTGAGCAGAGACCTGAAGGATGTGGGGGAACGAGTCACGTATGAAATAGAGACGTCACCTCAAGGGACAGGCTTTGAGGTGTGGAGGTGCTGGGCCGATTTGAGGACTAGAAAGAAGGGCAGTGTGGCTGGAGCGGAGAAAGCTGGGGGAACGTGGTAGCAGATAAGGACAGAGAGCTACCTGGGGGATGGAGGCATGTTGGGGTCACAGGTTCTAAGGGCCCTACCAACCACGGGAGGGACTGCAGGTTTCACTCTGAGTGGATGGGAAGCCCGTGGAGGACACTTCCACAGCACATAGTGTAAAGGGCTTACGTTTTGGAGTGACAGAAGCTACCTTCAGTCCTCTCTCTGCCAACTGTCAGCTATTCTTTCCAGTCTCGTCTTCCTCATGTGAAAGCAGGGGCTGCTACGGTAATTCTCTTTTCTCGTTCACACAGAAATAAATGAGACCATGTATATAAGGTCCTTAATGCAGTGGTTGAAGATACATAGTAGCTAATATTGCCCCTAATTGTTATTATAAATATTAGCAAAGATCCAAGATACTAGGAGAGTTTCTCCATTTCTTTATACACAAGTCTGTTGACTCACTTGAAAAAGAACTGCAGTATTTCCGTTTGTGCGTGTGGCTAAATACATGCCACATGCCATTGTGGACTTTGCCTGAGAATGCTCCGGTGGAGATGTGGCTCAGGAATAATACGGTGAAGACCAGATACACTTCTGATAGTGCTGGACACTTCACACTTTCTGTTGCACTCTGAAAATGTGAAAAGTACATCGGTAAGGGCAATGCTTACTTTTCCTTTGGGAGGTAGTCTAGATAGAATCAGATCTAGCCCCTGCCCTCACGGGACTTAAAATGTATGAAGAACTGTATACTCAGTGCCTGATACATAGTGGGTGCTCAGTCCAAGTTTATTGAGTGAATGAATGAGCATACAACAATGGCCTATCACTTTGTATGCTTAGCCTGTGAATAACCTTGACTCTGTTTAAACGTTTGTTTTCGCTTGACTTTTTTCCTCCTTTATTACTTTGGGTTGTTCTTGTTTATTATGTTAGAGTCCATAAATGGAAACTTAAACCAGCCTCTTAGAAATTGGTTAGTTTTACAGTCCCTTTCCCTACTTAGAATCCTCCAGTGAGTCCCCGTCACCATTAAGATGAAGTCCAAATTCCCTAGCTTGCAAATAAGGCCGTCAGGATAGGACGCCTGCTTACCTGACTGGCCTCATCTCTTCCTCTCTTCTCCTGAGGCTCTGCTTCAGCCATACTGAACTAAGTTTCCAGAAGGAATTGTAATCGACGTGCCTTTGGCACCATCATTTCCCAAGCCTTTCTTTGCCCTCCCTCACCTCTACACATCTTGGCAAAACTCAGCTTGAATAGTCATCTCTTCTAAGTAGCCCTTTTGAGGTAGTTACACCTTTTTGGCATCCATAGTGCCTTCTACACATCTCTGCCCTGCCACTTGTCAGGTGGTGGTTTAATGGTTGGTTTATATTCTCTTGTCTTCCCCGTTAGGTGAAGTTCCCTAGTGGGAAAGCTGTGGATGTCTTCTTTGTATATTTAATCACTGCAGTGTCTGATGCATACCACCTACTCAGTAAACATTTGGGTGAATGTTGGATATTACAGTAGTCTATGATATTTCTTAAATTTGGGAATTAATTTTAAGGCCCAAATCCATATAATACACACCTTCTATTTTTCACTATTTTTTGTTCATTTGTTTATTTTAAAAAATTCAGTCAGTGTGCCATTATATTATCCCTTAGTTCCGTTCTCTAATGTGGATTCCCCAGTTGGAAGCTCAGAAAGGCTTGAATAAAATGGAAATCTCTCTGGGAGCAGATTCTTTGAGGTTTAACTATAGTATTACTAACCACCAGCAGATGTTTCTGAATTATTTGGCATAATTAGATAACAAATTCCACTTCATTAAACTATTGTTCCTTTTCATTTCAGTGTTACAAAGGAATCGCTCATAAATTAGCTTGGTTTGTTCATGTTTTACCCTCACAGTAGGGAGTATAATCAAATTGAATAGGAATTCAATATGAAAATGGCTAGCTTAACCTTTTAGAGGTCTGAAAATAAAAACAATATAATCTTTCTCTCATAATAGTAAATCTGTATGCTACATGAACATTCCTATTAGTTTCATGTTTATTAGGAGAGCAAATATAAACAGTTTAATCATTCATATTTTTAAATGAATAAAAGAAGATTTGTGTTACTTATTAATACCTCTCATTGTTCGAGAAAGAATTCGAGGTGGTTTACAAAAAGGTACAATGCAAGAGGATTGAAAGCAATAAGCATGGGAATTCGTTTTTCTCTGTCTTGTATCATTAGCTCCTTCCTCTTCTTTGGATCATTTCCCTTAGAGTACAGCCCTGTCTTCCCATCCTGTGGAAGAAAGCCTTTTCTCTGCTTTGGAACCCTCTCAAGCACCACCCTGGGTTAGTACGGCCCCTCTTACCAGAGGTGTATCGAGAGAGCTCCAGTGTGCCCCACCTCCTCGACATGCATACCTCCTCCTCAACACCGCCGCCTCCCAGCCACCATGCTTTATCATGATTACTTACGAGGCGTTTGGGAACGTCATTCAGTTCTAGTGGGAAGAAAGGTGGGCAACTGTAAAAGAAAAAAAAAACGTTTTGAGCCTTGTTAAAACAACTAGGAAGACTTTGTTTAAGACATATTGTAAATGTCATGGTTTTTTAAAGAACTGTCTCCCTTTCTCACTTGGGAATGTATGGGTTTTCAACAGTGAGCACTGTGTGGATGATCCCAAGTCTCCCTCTCTGGCTTTGCCCTTCCATACTGTCCAGATCTCTAGTAGGATTTCCTGTGGACACTTCAGGCTCCAGGCGCTCCCAGCCCCGAATCCTTAGCTCGCGTTCTACCACCCTCTCTTCCCTCGCCTCTAGTACCCAGTTAGCTGCAAAGTAACTCTTGCAGGTTGGTCTTTGCAAGAGCCTCCATATCTGTTTCTTTCTCTGTATTTCCAACTCTTGCTCGGCCCTTGCTTTCAGTACTACAGTCGTTGCCACCACCCCACCCGCTGCCCTGCTCCTGCCACGCATTCAAACGGAGGCTTTTCATCTTCTGGATTCTTTACCATGTGATCTGTGAGTCTCCCGTGACATCTGTCACTATGCTCCTTCCACAGTAGTTGTTATGTGTCTTTATCATCTCTTTTCTAGGCTGATGTTCTGTACGGTAAGATTTATTCTTTCTCCTTGCTGTATGCCTTACTGTACTTGGCACAGTGCGTCACACATAGTAGGTACTCAGAAAATATTTAAGTCAGTAAAGTAGTTCTCAAACCACAGCACTTCTGTAGTTTAACAATTTCCAGGGCAGAAATAGAAAGCATTCTTTATTTTTCTCCATAACTTTATAATGCTTTAGCCAATATAATAGTAGTTAACTTATCTCAAAACCTCTCATTTATTGTTTTTGTTGCCTAATGATTCTATTTTCGTCCTTTAAAGGAAGAAATACAGATATTCCTGCAATATTGGTGCATGTCACGGGCAGATACAACATTTGCTTTGGGATTGCTTTTATCAGCTAGACTTTTAAAAAATTTTTCTGGCGAAATTCTGGTTGGATTTACACTGCTTTATATTCTGTAAAAAGCCTCTTCATCCTTCATTCAACTTTCAGAGCGGAGGAGAGGGGACACTAAACAGTATGTGCAAACACGGGGCTTGTCAATCCTGGTTGGTTTGCTGGTCCTTTCAACATTGCTGCGTGTCCTGCGTTCACCAGGAAACAAACTTCTCTTTCAGACCACTAGCAGGGAGATAGTAAAGGGAAGCCCTTCCTTGTTCAAGCTCCCTTTTGGGCCTTGGTAGGTCAGGAAAGTTCATAGAACGTTTCCATATTATCCCTCAGTTTAAAAACTGTCTTAATAAGTGTTTCTAAGGTTGCTGAATAGAAGTGACTAAGCAGTGGACCAAAAAGCTCCTGGTAAAGATTGCTCTTAAAGAATGTGCTGAGGACTTCTGGCCAAGATGGAAGTGTAGGTAGACACGCTGTGCCTCCTTGCACAACCAAAAGACAGGAAAACAACAATTTAAAAACAAAAAGCAACCAGCACTGAAAGAAAATCGAACTTTATGGAAATACGACAACCAAAGAGTCAAAGACATGTTCATCCAGACCAGTAAGTGGGGCGGAGCCGGGCGCACAACGAGATGGCAGTTGGTGAAGCAGGGTGCACAACACTGAAACAGGCCGGGGGGACTGTGGCTGGTGGACCCGGACCCAGAGGAACGGAGGGTCCCACATTCCTGCGCAGATAAACTGGGAGAAAAAGTTGAGGAGCGGAGCAGATTACGCAGCCCAGGGGCCCAGCGCGGGGAAATAAAACCTCAAACCACCAATTGAAAACATCTGTGGGGGCTGAGGTGGTAGCGGGAGGAGCTCCCAGCCTCACAGGGGAGTTTGTTGGAGAGACTCACAGGGTCCTAGAACAAGCCCGTCCATGTGGGAAGCAGTACCAGAAGGGCGCAATTTGCTTGTGGGTAGGGAGCGGAGCAAGAGCCACTGTGCCCTCTCAGACCCCTTCCCCACAAACAGCATGACAATGCAGCGACGTGGGTTGCCCTGCCCTGGTAAATACCTAAGGCTCTGCCCCTTTATATGTAACAGGCATGCTGAGAGGAAAAATAAATGGCCCAAATGAAAGAGCAGATCAAAACTCCAGAAAAAATACAACTAAGCCATAAAGAGATAGCCAACCTATCAGATGCACAGTTCAAAACACTGGTAATCAGGATGCTCACAGGATTGGTTGAATTTGTTTGCAGATTAGATGAAAAAATGAGGGATATGCTAAATGAAATGAGGGGAAATGTAGGGAACCAATAGGGATGAGAAAGAAACTGGGACTCAAATCAACAGTGTAGACCACAAGGAAGAAAAAAACATTCAACCAGAAAAGAATGAAGAAACAAGAATTCAAAAAAATAAGAGGCTTGGGAACTTCCAGGAGATCTTTAAATGTCCCAACATCCGAGTTATGGGGTTCCAGAAGGAGAAGAGGAAGACCAAGGGATTGAAAACTTACTTGAACAAATAATGAAAGAGAACTTCCGCAATCTGGCAATGGAAATACACTTCCAGGATGTCCAGGAAGCTAAGAGAGTCCCAAAGAAGTTGGACCCAAAGAGGAACACACCAAGGCACATCATAATGACATTAACCAAGATTAAAAATAAGGAGAGAATCTTAGAAGCAGCAAGACAAAGGAGTTCCCATAAGACTGTCAGCTGATTTCTCAAAGGAGACCTTACAGGCAAGAAGGGGCTGGAAAGAAGTTTATCAAGTCATGAAAGGCAAGGACCTACATCCAAGATTACTCTGTCCAGCAAAGCTTTCATTTAGAATGGAAGGGCAGATAAAGTGCTTCTCAGATAAGGCCAAGTTCCAGGAGTTCATCACCACCCAGCCTTTATTATATGAAATATTAGAGGGATTTATATAAGACATGGAGGGTTATCAACAGGGGAGTGGGAGGGGAGAGAGGGGGGAAAGGTACCGAGAATAAGTAGCATAAATGGTAGGTAGAAAACAGACAAGGGAAGGTTAAGAATAGTATAGGAAATATAGAAGCCAAAGAACTTTCATGTATGACCCATGGACAAGAACTAAAGGAGGGGGGGAAAGTAGGGAGTATGCAGGGCAGAGGGGAATAAAGGGGGGAAATGGGACAACTGTAGTAGCTTAATCAATAAAATATATATATTTTTTAAATATTTTATTTTTATTTATTTTTAGAGAGAGGGGAAGGGAGGGAGAGAGGAAGAGAAACAGCAATGTATGGTTGCCTCTCACATGGCCCTCATGGGGACCTGGCCCGCAACCCAGGCATGTGCCCTGACTGGGAATTGAACCGGGACCCTCTGGTTCCCAGCCTGCGCTCAATCCACTGAGCTACGCCAGCCAGGGCAATAAAATATATATTTTTAAAAAATATGCTGAAACCCCAAAGGAAAGATGAACTCAGTGGCTTGTAGGACACTTCATGTATTGCTAATAATACTTTATTTAATTGAGAAAAAATCGATTGACTTTTTAACCCCTATAAGTTTTTTTGGTGATACTACCTATTTAAGTCTTTTGATGGCATTTGTTAATATTCTCAGATTTGGATGTTATCTCATTATATGTGTGTGAAAAATATGTAGTTAAGTATGAGAACCATAAAAACACAAAACACAATTCATGTTTTTCCCCCCTTCATCATAATGTTTAAAAGTTAACTAGAGACTTTAGGTTATATTCCTTGAATGAGAAATGATTCTCAACTAGTCAGTGTACTCTTTTGGTTGAAGTTAAAAGGATATTATTTCAAAAGAAAAAGAAGAAGGAACACAGTGGATTAATAATACAGCACTGAAAAGGAGGAAACAAGCATAGCTGCACAGTAAGGAGACCTGCAGAATACTTAGAAGCCTGTCATCCTGAATTTCCCAGACAGATGTCTCTGCAGTTCTCCTGAGAGACACAAGCCTCTCTCTGCACCGCCCTCCCCCTGCCTCTGCTGGGCTCAGGTCTCCCCAGACAGAGGAGCTCTTGCGCTTTCTCTCGTGGTCTCTCCTCTCTCTCTCTCTCTCTCTCTCTCTCTCTCTCTCTCTCTCTCACACACACACACACACACACACACACACACGTGCCAACTTTGAGAAGGGTGGGAGGGAAGGAGCCTTGATCACACACACAGGTCTGTGTGCCTGTTTGGGGTGAGACTTCATTCAGCTCAAGCTGATGAAAACTTTTTCCTTTCATCTTGTTTTTCAACTATAATAATTTACCTTAGGGAAAATAGAGGCATTTGAAAATTTTAAAATGGTTATTTTGGAATTAATTTTAATTTAATCAAAAATGATAAAACAATTTTAACAGAAAATGTCCAACATTTATTATGAAAAGCTATTTTCTGTTACCAGGGAAGAAGGAGAACGAATGCTAAGTGTATCAATATTAGATAATTTGCAAAAAAGAAAGTCTATCCCAAGGTAGTTTTTTTCATTAGTAAGTTTACATTTAAAATAAATATGCAATTCTAATATATTGCTTATATGTATTTTTAGTTGCCAGTACTAGATGGCAAGGTGCAGTTTTTAAAAAAATATATTTTATTGATTATGCTATTACAGTTGCCCCATTTCCCTCCCTTTATTCCCCTCCGCCCTGCACACCCCCTCCCACCCACATTTCCCCCCTTTAGTTCATGTCCATGGGTCATACATATAAGTTCTTGGCTTCTACATTTCCTATGCTATTCTTAACCTCCCCCTGTCTGTTTTCTGCCTACTATTTATGCTACTTATTCTCTGTACCATTTCCCCCTCTCTCCCCCTCCCACTCCCCTGTTGATAACCCTCCATGTGATCTCCATTTCTGTTGTTCTGTTCCTGTTCTAGTTGTTTGCTTAGTTTGCTTTTGTTTTTGTCTTAGGTGTGGTTGTTAATAACTGAGTTTGCTGTCATTTTACTGTTCACAATTTTTATCTTCTTTTTCTTTGATCTTTGATAAATCCCTTTAACATTTCATATAATAAAGGCTGGGTGATGATGAACTCCTTGAACTTGGCCTTATCTGAGAAGCACTTTATCTGCCCTTCCATTCTAAATGAAAGCTTTGCTGGATAGAGTATTCTTGGATGTAGGTCCTTGCCTTTCATGACTTGATAGACTTCTTTCCAGCCCCTTCTAGCATGTAAGGTCTCCTTTGAGAAATCAGCTGACAGTCTTATGGGAACTCCTTTCTAGGTGATTGTCTCCTTTTCTCTTGCTGCTTCTGAGATTCTCTCCTTATTTTTAATCTTGGTTAATGTCATTATGATGTGCCTTGGTGTGTTCCTCTTTGGGTCTAACTTCTCTGGGACTCTCTGAGCTTCCTGGACATAGACTTCCTGGAAATAGACTTCCTAGAAGTATATTTCCATTGCCAGATTGGGGAAGTTCTCCATTAGTTTTTCAAATAAGTTTTCAATTTGTTGCTCTTCCTCTTCACCTTCTGGCACTCCTATAATTTGGATGTTGGAACATTTAAAGATCTCTGGAGGTTCCTAAGCCTCTCCTCATATTTTTGAATTCTTGTTTCTTCATTCTTTCTAGTTGAATCTTTTTTCCTCTGTTCCACTCAGTTGATTTGAGTCCCAGTTTCCTTCCCATCACTATTGGTTCCCTATACATTTCCCCTCATTTCTCTTAGTGTATTCTTCATTTTTTCATCTGATTTGCAACCAAATTCAACCAATTCTGTACGCATCCTGATTACCAGTGTTTTGAACTGTGCATCTGATATGTTGGCTATCACTTCATGGCTTCGTTGTGTTTTTTCAGGAGTTTTAATCTTTTCTTTCATTTGGGCCATTTTTTTATTCTCATACGCCTGTTACATATAAGGAGCAGAGCCTAAGGTGTTCACCAGGGCGAGACAACCCATATCGCTGTGTTGTGATGATATCTGTCGGGGAGGGTCTGAGAGGGAATAATGGCACTTGCTCAGCTCTCTGCCGGCTCCCAGTCACTTCTCCCACTACCCACAAGCAAATTGAGCCCTTTTGGTGCTGATTCCGGGTTGGTGGGCTTGTGCACATTCTAGGACCCTGTGGGTCTCTCCAATGAACTCTCCTGCCAGGCTGGGAGTTGCTCCTTCTGTCGCTTCAGCCCCCACAGGTGTTTTCAATCAGAGCTTCGAGGCTTTATTTCCACGCACTGGAGCCCTGGATTGTGGGTCTGATCTGCTCCCCAGTTTTTCCTCCCAGTTTATCTGCACACGAATGTGGGGCCACCCGGTCCGCCAGGTGCCGCCTTGCCTGCCCCAGTGCTCCAGCCACCGCCTTGCTGCGAGTCCTTTCTGCTTGGCTGCTCGTCTCCACCCCTCCTACTGGTCTGGATGGATGTGTCTTCTTTAACTCCTTGTTTGTTGGACTTCCATACAATTTGATTTTCTGTCAGTTCTGGTTGTTTTTTGTTTTTAAATTGTTGTCCTTCTTTTGGTTGTGTGAGGAAGCACAGTGTGTCTACCTACCTATGCCTCCATTTGGCTGGAAGTCCTGCAAGGTGCAGTTTTTAAAAGTTGACATATTTACCTTCTATCTTAAAACTTAAACGTAAGCTTTATGGAAGTATAATTAAAATGCATTTAACTAACAATCACTAGAGTTAGCAAAAATTTATAGTAGGTGAATTTTATCTAAATTTATTTATTGGGAAAAATGCAGCAGCTTTAAAAATATCAAGAAGCACTTTTTCAAACTTATGATTTTCAGGCAGACTTAGAATTGGTATTATAAACTGAAATGAATGAAGCCTACCATTTTAAACTCTCATGTTCTATATTTCAAATCTATTTTCTTTAAATTACATCCATCTGAAACTTTTTCTTAATTATGAAAATATATTGCCAAAGCTGAAAACTTGGATGAACTGGTGCATTTAACACAGTGTTTATTATCACTTTACATGCTTTTTTTTAAAGAACTCAAACCAAAGAAGAAGTTTAATCAGCTTCATATTTTATTTTCCAGTGCCTTATTATAAAAAGATTCCCTAAGAAAGCTGCTATAGAAATGTTGTCTGTTGTATTGTCACCAGGCAACTAAATATAATGTGGTAGTTATATTATAAACGATCACCTTGAGCCCTGGCTGGTGTAGCTCAGTGTATTGAGTGCGGGCTGGGAACCAAGGGGTCCCAGTTTGATTCCCAGTCAGGGCACATGCCTGGGTTGCAGGTCCCCAGTGAGGGCCATGTGAGAGGCAACCATACATTGCTGTTTCTCTCCCTCCCTTTCTCTCTCCCTTCCCCTCTCTCTAACAATAAATAAATAAAATCTTTTAAAAAAAACTAGTCACTTTGAAAACTAATTAAGAAATCATTAGGGACACTAGCAAAATGGTATGCTCTGGACTAATTTTATTAAAACAGATGTGGGAGGTTATAGAAATTTGTTTTTCATTTTTTTGGTTATAGAAATTTAAAATGCTGTCAGATCTTAAACCAGCTAAGACTTGCCACAGTAATATTATGTCTTATCTCCTCCCAAGTATTTAGTCTTTTTTCTCCTTCCAAAAATTGAATGTCAAACCCTACGTAACGCAAATCTTTGTTCTTGCAGCCAGTGGTGGGCTTGGGTTTCCCTTTACAAAGCAGGCATTTTTCTCAGAGCTTTGCATCTCAGAACATAGATTTTAAAAGATGAATTTTCTGTAAACCTCCAGCAGAGACATTGCTGCAATACCAATGTGTAATAGAATTGGGATTCAGGACCTTTTAAGGAGAAAATTGGGGAAGTTTCCTCAAGCAGTTAGCATTGCTCCCTAACATTGTAAGAAACGAGTTTGGTCACTGTTACTACCTCCCACCCCACCCCACCCAAAGATTTCCACGAGAAGGAACCCTGAAGAAAAAATTAGGGAAGTTAGAAAGAAAAGCTGTACACCAAGGGGCCGCAACTCGGATGCCTACAGTGGGCAGATTAAGTAAAATAGACAATAGGGAGTATTGAGGATTTTCCTAATTTTAAATATTGGTCATTATTTTGGGCCTTTAAAAAGCACTGTGTGGGCCAAAGAAAATACATCTTTTGGCTGGCAGGCGAGACAACTCCAGGCCACTATGTAAATTTAGAATATTTTATTTTTTCTTTAATGTTACAGGAAAAATAAAACCATACTATTTCTAAAGTCTTTTTCATTGTTTTTATCTTCATATACTATGTACCTTAACTCCTAACTAAATTTGTAAACTTTTGCTTATAAGACACACACACACACACACACACACACACACACGGATCTATGGAAGTATCTACTTATTAGTTCCACTGAATTTTAGAGTTTAATTTAGTTTTTTTTTTAAGATTTTATTTATTTATTTTTAGACAGAAGGAGGTAGAAAGAGATGAGGAGAAACATCAGTGTGTGGTTGCATCTCATGTGGCCCTCCTGGGGACCTGGCCTCCAACCCAGGCATGTGCCCTGACTGGGAATTGAACCGGCAACCCTTTGGTTCGCAGCCTGCGCTCAATCCACTCAGCTACACCAGCCAGGGCTAATTTAGTTTTTATAAACAACAGAGGCCTCTATTTTACAAGGCAGTATTCTATGACTTTGCTACATTACAAAATTAGGAGAATCATTCTAACTTCTCCACTATGTAATGCCTTTTTAATTCCTTTGGTATATAAGATTATCAAGCTTCATTATTGCATAATATATCTCTTTAGCCCAACTCCTGAGAATGGTTTAAAGATCAAATGTCATGGTTTGGCTATAAATATTTCAAGTGCTTTAGGAGAAAGATTTTTAAAAATTGTTTAATTGTTCATTAATTTGTAAAGTCATACCAGTGCATTGGTGTGACCATTCTTGTCACCCCAGTTCCCTCACCCTTGGGATTATTTATAGTCTGGACAAAGGCAGATGAAGTATGATCAAAACCAAGTGAGGATTTTCTCAGGAAGCTTGACAGGAACGTTAAGAAAAATATCTGAATCCAACTCCAGAAAAAATGGCTACCAAGGGAAAATGAAGTCTTGAGTGATGTTTTGAAATTGGCTGTAAGAAAGCTTTGGAGGATGATCATCTAGGCCTGAGCTCTGAGAGCTCTGGACACGCCCTGAGCTTCAGCTGCTCCAGCCTGGACCTTCCGAGCCAGGTGACCTGCTGGGCGCCTGGGAATCATAATGCAGTCTCTGCGGCTTGGCTCCTTCAACTGCAAGAGCCCTTCTGCACCATCACAGAGTACTCTCTGTGTGTTATAGTTGTCCCTGAAGCTCTTCAATTCAAGGAAGTGCTTGGCACGTTTACTCTTCTGACTGGAGAGGGGAAGGTGTGTCACCTGAATGGTTGTTGAGGAAACTTCAGGAGACTTTGGGCTTTGTCTGCTGAATGATGTCATGGAGAGCTCCCACTTTGTGCTTCAACCACCGTGGCCAGCTCACTCAGAGCCTCTTGGTAGTGCAGGTATTCTCTCTGGCCAAAGACCCCTGTCCCATAGCGGGCTGTCTCATAGCCACCCAGCAGGTTATCAGTGTGGGCCTTGCACACATCCTTGAAAGGAGTACTAGTGTTCCGAAGATCTAGCAGGTAGGAGCCAAAATTCTTGCTCATTAAGGAATGAGGATGCCGGTCTTCAGCATGAAATGGGATCTCAGAGGCACTGATGGCATCACAGCTTTCATCTTGTATAAATAGTCATAGCAATTCAGATTTCCCTGGGTTTCCAGTGGTAGCAGTCTTGCATCATCATCCACAAGGAGCTGAGGTTTGTACTTGATATCCTGAACCCTGAAGTGATATCCCGAAGTCCAATATCAATCTCCGCTTTTAAGTCCAGGCTCCCGCAGGCCATCACCAGCACGACATTCACCCTGGACAGCCAGTTACTGCCGGATGCTGTGGCCTCTCCACCCTGTGCAGAACTGCTCTGGTTTACCCTGCTGCCCTACTCTGTCAGCCCGGGCTCTTCCAAGGCAGAGGCACCTGAGTCCCCTGAAGCACCCTGGCCATTTCCTTACGGGAAAGACCAAGGCTGACACGGCCAGAATACATGGTGGATTCTAGGAGAAGGATCTTACCTCATATCCACAAATGCACTTAATTATAGCTATTGCTATTTGGACCCTGGAAAGTTAACCTTTAGTGAATACTTTGGTTTAAATTAAAGTAACATTTTGAGTATCAAGAATAGTGTATTGGATATAATGATTTCTCTCTGGAACTGTACTGAATAGAAAACATTTTCTAGGGAATCCACAAGATGGCGCTTGCTAACCTGTTTTCTCCGTTTTTCCTTAGCTTAAGGAAATTTGGTAACAGTTGAGAAGGTACATATACATATTTATGTATTTTAAGTGTTAAAGTTTAGATTTCCAAAGAGCCTGACTCCTTAAAACTGATTAGCTTCAATTTAACATTTTGAAAAGTACTTATTTCTAGTATAGAAGCTAAGAGTCTTTACTGAAGATTTTAAGATTATTTTGAAAACACTGGGGTCAGTGTAATACTAAGGACTGCCTCCATTTCATTTGCCTTTAAACATTTATTTTTAAAGAATATGTGTGACTTATGAACATGTGGTCTATATGCATAGTTTCTGTACATCTTAAAATGTTGACATTTATAAGGATCTGGCCATTAGTAATTGTTTTAAAATAATAGTTCTGTTTTCTAATTAAAAATATAATTTCTAATTATGAATGAGATTTAATAAGTGAAACAGTAATGAAGGGCAACAGGAATTTACCCAGTCATAATATGAATTACAGTAGGCTTCCCTTTTGCCCCTGCATATTTAGCATTTGATTAATGCTGTTTTACATGGTCACTGTTTACATGAGCATTGTTGTTTGTGAAGGGGATTCTGTGGAAATTACGTTGAGGTTGGTAAGGGGAGTTTTATATTTGTTTGTCGTTTTGTGAAGTGCTCCTCACAATTTCAATGAAAAGAGCTGTATTCATAAAAGACCGAAACAGGAAAGTATGTCCAGTAAAATTTAGGGAAAATTAAGTTTAGATCTATGGCATTCTATAGGTTGGATTTTTCTCAGCCTCGTCATGAAAGTGGTCAAGCAATAGATTCAAAGGCGTGTAATCTCATGAGAAGGGTAAAAGAAACTTTGTTGAGAACAAAGTCAGACTTGAATGATGTAAATTGAATCTTAAAACCAAATATTTAGATGATTGTGAAAATACTCATTTTCACCATCCTTATGAAGATTGTGAAGAAATAATCTATTACCTATGAAGACAGAATCACTAGCATTTTCTTTTTTAAAACAATTATAGCGTGTACTTGCTGCTAAGCTTGCATAATAAATGTGTCCTGTGGGTAGGCTGCGCATTGAAACCGTTCCTTTGTTAGCTTGTCCCTTCCCCTGTCAACGGTTTAATGTTCGGTTTCAGGTTGCCAGCGTTTTCATCATACCGTTTAGCACAGGATTTCCTTTAAAAAGGCTTATAAAACAATCTCTTTAAAGTTTAATGATTTTCATTAAATTTATGTAAGCTTGATTTTAAGCTAAATTAGTTTCTGAGCTGAGGAACTCCTGGAGAAGCCCCGGTCAGCGCCCTGTAGCACGGGGGTGGGCGCAGGGGTGGGCGGGTGCAGGGGGTGGGTGCGCAGTGCTCCGGGCTGCTCCACCCGCTGGTGCCTGTGAAGGGCTTTGATGGTTTTGCCATTGGTAAATGAAGATTATGGTTTCAAGTGGGCCCGCTTTTAGTTTTTTTTTTCTAGAATCGAATTCTAAAAATCCTCTGAAAATGAAGTGTTCTTGGTGGGTCTTTTCCTTCGCATCTTTAGAAAATGTTGTGTATGTAATTGTCAAGGAAAGGATTTGTATTTTCTGTTGGTCAGCTGATTGACTTTTTCCCTGAATGTGTGAGTTCTAAAGCTTGATTGTAGGCATAGATTAATTTTACACATTGCTCGTTTTCACTTTCAGCTGTGGCATGATAATTTTGTGTGTGGGACCTCCCTGAGATTTTCTGGCCCCCAACAAGCGCTGTTTGAGATCGTCATTGCACCTCCTTACACTGCATCAGTAAAACCACGGACATTGTACCAAGGACAGGGGAACTGTAGGGAGCCAACTTTATTGATTCCCCAAGGACTTTCTTTCAGTTTTAAAGTGTAATGTATATACAGAAAAAACACAGTGCATAAGCCTATTTGAGTATAACACACAAATAAGTACATAATAAAATACAGAAGTCGTAAGATTGATGAGTTATCGCCAAATGAACACATTTGGGTAGCTAATGCTCAGGTCAAGAAATAGAGCGTTACCGGTGTCCTGGACGGCCTTGGTCAGAGCCTCTCTTGACCTTCATCTTTTCCCGCCTCCCCGAAGTTTATCACTGTCCTGGCATCTAATGCCAGAGATTAATTTTGCCTGTGCTTTTTTTCTTAACAGTCTTTTTTTATTCTTAGTAGTGATGAAATGCTTTTCTATACTAGAGTCTTTAGTAGAATCCAATTCTACTAAATTATATTACTTTATTTTTGAGCATTTCATTGTTCCTGGGAAAACATTTACTACTAGCATATATGCATTGACTTTCAAGAGTATAACGAATATTTAAGTTTACGAGAAAACTGAATTTGATCTCATTGTCACTTGTGAACTGTAAATATTTATTTTCATTGTGATAATGTAAGAATTTAAAATAATTCTCTCATAAACTGTGACAAGGTTACCTAGAAATTGCTGTCTTTTCTCTGTGCTTGATGTTTGTTGCGTCAGATGAATCTTGTTTCCCTTGCTTTCCAGTGACCTTTTGCTTCCTGGTCCTGGGTTGCCAGCGTCCTTGTGGGCGTCCCAGCAACGCCAGGGCAGTAATGAACGCAGCCCTGTTCTCTGCAGAAGCTTATTCACAGCTGCACGACGTAAATCGCTCAGTGCTTTTTGAATAACAAATGATGTTGCTTATTAGAAAGCTGCATTAAGTCTGGAGTTGAACAAAAGGAGACTACTTAGGCATTTAAAAACAAACATCTGCCTTTTCGTTTTGGTGAACCTAGTGGACGACACCTCTCACGTGTGAGATATGTTCGTTGGCACAGCATCCTTTCTGAGTCCTTAAGTGGAACTGGGGGCGGGGGGGAAAGAAGTGCTATCTTTTAAATAGGACATTTTAGAGAATTCTTTAAAGAGTGGTGGAGTACCCTGCCTTCCCCAGGTTTGTTACCCACAGTCAACTAAGGTTCAAGAATATTAAATGGAAAACGTCAGAAGTAAGCACTTCCTAAGTTTTAAATTGCACGTCGTTTTGAGCGGCCTGAGGGAATCTTGTGTTGTCCTGCTCCTTCCCACCTGGGCCCCGGGCCATCTCCTCCTCCAGCACCTCCACACCGTGTCTGCACCCCGCTCGCTGGTCACTCAGCAGCAGTAGCGGTAATCAGATTGAGTCTCACCGCGTCACAGTGCTTGTGTTTCAGTGGCCTTATTTTACTTAAAAATGTCGCATTCACATAGCTTATATTACACTATATTGTTATAGTTGTTCTATTTCATAATTAATTATTGTGTTTATCTCTTACTGTGCCTAATTTATCAATTAAGTTTAGTCATAAGTATGTATGTATAGGAAAAAACATAGTGTATGTTAGGGTTCAGTACTGTCCCTGGTTTCAGGAATTCACTGGGGGGTCTTGAAATATATCCCCCATGGATAAAGGGGGGCTACTGTAACTTAAGAAAGTTCTAGGTATTCTATTTACATGGTAGTCCTCACTTCCCATTAGAGCTGGTAGGAATATATTGAGTTCTAGCTATGTTTGTATAAGAGTTCCCTTGTACCTGTAAATTCAACATACATTTAACCAGCAACTTTGTGGATTGTGCCCCATGCTTGATTTTATATTTTACTTAATATAAGTATATTTTATATTTTAAATAATTGTCATACATACTCATATGCATATTGTCACATGTATGTCATACATATCATTGTCACGTGCATGGGGGCTGAAATCATAACAGATTAATGTTGGCTGGTATCCAATTGAACAACATTAGCTCCACATCAAACAATAAATACTTCTTGTTAAACTGTTTGCCATTCATGCTGTACAAAATGCTCGGTAGCTTAGGAAGTACTCACCGCAGAGTGACAGAAAGGAATGTTCCTCTGTGACGGCCTAGGTTTATGGCAACTTATGTGTTCTGATTATTGTCTATGAAAATCTTACCAGTGATACCTGCATTTCTTCCTATAGAAATTTCCTTAATATCAGGTACCTCAAGAATCAAGTTAAAAATATTTTTATTGCTAATAGTAATGTCAGCTAATACCCATTTGTCCAATTGACTTCCTGAGGTCAGACTCACGATTGAGCTCTAGGAGAGTCAGGTTTGCAAGCCCCCCGAGCCCACACTTGTAACCGTTTCCCTTCACATGAAAGCTAGTAGCACAGAGCCCTCGTAGTCAGCACTGACATCCACACCAGCCTGGCGGTCAGTGTGTAATCCGTCTTCTTCCTAAGTACCCCGGGGTGAAGCGCTCGGGCATCGTTGTTCTTTTTGTTTGATATGGTCATAGAGATTCCCAGAACATTGTTTCAGCCCTTAATTTTTCTGACCCTGTTGGATATATTGTCACCTTCTGTTCCAGATTTCTGCCCTTTCTAAGGAAATTTTGTTTTGTGACCAGGCTTCAAGCAGTCTGAGTCGGCCCCTTGCTGCCATGCAGCAGCCCGCAGCGCTCTGTGCAGTCCGAAGCACTAGTGACTGGGTTTCGTGTGCAGCTTTCTGTTTTATGATCTAGCACAATATTGAGTCACTGCAGTCCTGCGTACACCATGTGTTGAAGCCTGGGCTCTGTGGGAAGGAGGCGTTGTGGCTGGACAGCAGCCCACTCAGCTCTGGAAACACCAGTGCACAGTTGTCGTCCAGCGTTCATTTTTTTTTTTTTTTTTTACTTTTGTTCAATTACAGTTCTTTCTGACCTTGACTCTCACTCTGATGACTCTAGGTGGAGGAGTTTGTGGTTGAGGAACAAAAGGGTTTCAAGGCAAAAATACTGTTAGAGTAATCCTGGATCACTAATGAATCTATAAAAGCCCTCGTAATTTTTTTTTTATATTCACTGACATTAAATAAAAATAGAAGACTAGAGAAAGAAAATACCAGTTATCATTATCATCCTTTGTACACCAGGCACTCTTCAGGATCTCTTTCATCCAGAATTTTGAGAATATGTTTACAAATTTATTTTTCCCACTGCTGCAGACATTATGCAAAGTAAGAGGTTATATTTTCCAACTTCTGGTCTTCTATACATATAGCCGAGTCAGAATTTTTCAGGCCTTCTCTCTGATAGGTCGTGTCTCAGGGTCTCAATACCGAACACGTTGCACATAGGAGAATGCTAGCTTGCCTTGTGGCCTCCCTCCCTCTTAGGGGAGTGAGACAGTTCCAAGATTTAATTTACTTTCTTTGCTCTGACTTCCATTGTTTGTCTGAATGCTGCCTTGCTTAAACTTAGACGACTGCCCTGCCACCCACCTCACCTGCTTTTTTCTTCCTAGTCCTGGATCCCTTATTTTATAATCATCCCTAACAAAAGGGATTCATGGTTTACATATTGGAGGACGTGGAAAATTTCAAGATTGTAGGAAGTACATCTGCATATCCTAGCAGGAATTTTTAGCTTAGGAAAATTTGAATTTGTGAAGGGATTACTGTCCTTGACCTTATAGGACTCCTTCATAAAATGCACACCATAAGTTCCCTTGTTACTCATTCCATCAGGATGATCCTCTCAGGAGTTGATAGATTTAGTGAAGTGAAACTCTTTTTGGACATGGGAACCAGAGAATATCCTAAACATTTCATTAAAGATTTTATACTCAAGTTTGAGCTACAGGGAAACCAACAGTAGCAGGAAGACTTTAATAACACCCTGAGTGAACCTGACCGTAAGGATATCAGCTTGTCTCTACTGTCCTTGGGTCTTGAAGCGAAGTAGACATCTCAGGGTTTTTATTGTCCATTTTTCAGTCTAGTGATAGTTGTGGTACTCTTGTTTGCTACGCTGGAGTCATTTCCTCAAACATCTGCATTCTGCACCTGAGAGGCTATCCCGGCCTTTCTTCAGCTCACATGAACCCACTTAGATGGTCTCCCTTCAATCCTCGGTCCATTTGGCTTTATATGGGACTGGACAGAAGTAGCTTTACAGTTGTTCATATGGATAATAATATAGTAAATAAATAATAATACAAGAATAAACTCTTGTGTTTCACATATACACAGCTGGAAACTTACTTTTGTCCCACCCTGTATTTTGGCTCCTTAGTGCTTGGTATTTTTAAATGTAGTTGCCTGGCTTTGGTCCGTTTGCCTCGTTTCTAACCTACACGCCTTTATTAGTAGTCGTGATTAAGAGCATGAGATTTGGAGTCACTCGATTTTGGCTCAAGTACAGGATTTGCTGCTAGTGATTTTAAACAGATACCTTGATCTCTTTCCAGTACTAGTTTTCTCATTTGTGAAATGGTGATAGTAATAATACCAACTTTGTAAGGGTGTCTTGAGGCATAAATGAAATACATATAAAAGCGTTTAACAAGAGCTCAGGATGTTTTAAGTGTTCAGTGCAACAGAATTTACTACTATCTACTAGTTATTGTTTTAGGCTTGTGATTCTCAAAGTTTTTAATCTCAGAACCCATTTACATTGGGAACCTAAGGAGCATATGTTTATGTGGGTTATATATATATTGCTATTTTTTGTATTTAAAATTAAAACTCAGCCCTGGCTGGTGTAGCTCAGTGGATTGAGCATGGGCTGCGAACCAAGGGGTCGCCGATTC
>PVJI01016465.1:0-38078 GCA_004026765.1 Micronycteris hirsuta
TTGCTCTTGGAGTTCTGAGCTGCCAGGTAAAAAGCCCAACTATCCTGAGGCCATCACAGAAGAAGACCATGTAGAGAAATGAAAAGAAGAAGCTCTGAGACTACATAAAAAGAGATGTCTAGCCAATCCCCTGCTGTTCCAGCCCCCAGTTCGAGTTATCCTAACTGAGACCCTGTACATTGTGGACAAAACAGCATATCTTTCTCTGCCCACAAAATATAAAGAATAAGGGTCATCAAGGAACATGTAGAAAGGACCCATGGACAAAGACAATGGGGTGGGGTGAAGATTGAATGTGGGAGGTGGGAGTGGGTAGGGTAGGGGAGAGTAATGGGGAGAAATGGGGACAAGTGTAACTGAACAACAATAAAAAATTGAAAAATATAAAGAATAACAACAAAATGGTTGTTGCTTTCAGCCACTAAATATAGTGATAGTTTACTGAGTTATCAATAGTTTATTGAGAGAAACTCAAAACACTGACTGTGATAAAGTCTGGAATCAGGCATTAGTGAATATCAAGCACCTATTTAGGATGTTTTCCTAATAATACCACCCCACATCAAAATGGGACCACTGAAAATATGTCCTAAAATGTGTGATTAAATCATAGATCCAGTAGCATTATTTGATAAATTAACAAATCTTACTAAAATAGGAAGACTGAAAGATCCTTAGGAATCTAGCCATACAAGAGAAAAGATAAACACTTTAAAATGTCTTTCCAAGCTCTATATCCATCAGATACAATGGAAGCTATTTATCTAAAATACATTGAATGAGAAGCTACTCAGCAAATAAATATATTTACTGAGCATCTATAGTATGATGAATACCATTAAAGGTGTTGGTAAACCAGAAGAAAGAATACCTGACCTCAGAGAATGAACCCTTTAGTGAAGTAGAGAGACAAAAGAACAAATAAAAGACAAAATATTTTATCATAAATAGGAACTAATAAGTAAATTAGAAAGATTAGAGATTACTGGGAATAGTCTGGGAGAGTTTCTTTGAGCAGATGTATAAGAGAAGACTTAAAAATAAAAAGGAGATAATCAGATGAAGAGGAAGTTGTGGACATATTTTGTGGCACAGGAATCCAACATACACATTTCCACTAAGATAAAAATGATTTTACATATTTTTAGCAAATGAGAAAAGACAAATGTAATTCAGAAAGGAGATAGAGGGGAATAATTATAAAGTGAGTTGAGTACAGGTGAACCCTGATGAACTGTATAGACAGTAAGAATCCTAAATTATATTCTAAGAGCTTTGGGAAACAAACATTTAAACAGTGAAACAATGTGATGCAACTTACCTTTCAAAAAGATGACTTTTTAAGTGAAGCAAATTGACAGGAGGTAGCTATAGCAATTCAGATAATAGTTACCAGCAACCTAAGGTAAAGCAATCACATACTGAAAGAATCTAAAAATTGGCAGATATATCTGAAATTTTATCAGAAATATAGTCAATAAGACTTGCTAATGAAAGAAAAGGGACAGGAACAATTGTTAACATAAACAGAATTACTAATACAGTGACATATATAAATTGCTACCATTAATAATAAATGGTTACTTCTAAATTCCTGGCTTCAGGTTGGTGGTAGTGTCATTCATTGAAATAAGCAAGAAAAATTTAGAGAGAGGCAAAAAAAAAAAAAAAAGAGCTTGCAATGTTTTCTAAGAGGTGGTTGTCTGTGAGATATGCAATTATAGAGAAACATAGTTAAGAAAAGGCCTGTGCTGAGAAAATAGATTTGTTGAGTCACCGACACTGGAAATTTTTGGAACTGATGAGGTTACTTTTGGAACTGATGAGAAGAAATAATGAGAAAAATAAGTAACAGGCCCCAATTGTTGAGGACCTCAACAATTAAGGATTTGATTTAAGAGGATGAACTGGCAAAGAATGAATAAGTGATAGAAAAAACAGAGGCTTTGTATAAGCCAAAAAAGGAGAGTTTTTCAAGAAGGAAAAGGCACTCCCCCAGTCCTGTAACAAAAATGATAACCTTGACAAGAGGATTCAGTGGAAGGTTGAGGGGTTGAGCTAGACTTCAAAGAGGAAAAAAGGCAAAATCAGCAGATAAGAATATAAAAGCTCTGTGTGAAAACAAATTGTTTACAACCTCAGTCAGTGTTGGGATAAATGCTGCTGTAACTGGAAGACATGCGTGGTTCCCAGAACAAATGGAAGCATCGGAATATGTTTTGCTTGTGGGAATGATCCACAAGAAAAGAAGAGATTCTCAACAGAGAAATAAAAGATATGACCAAAAGAGTGAGCCTTTTGTAAAGGGCCTGGATCCAGAGAAAACGGTGATGGACTATTGTGATAAGAAGAGTAGCACTCCACATTGTACTAGGAGAGAAAGAGAAGATTGATCTGTGAGAGATAAATTTATAGATTTTGTGATGGAATGCTAAAGGGAATTGCTTTTTGATGGCTTCTCCTTTCTCAGGGGGTTAAAGGTGAGTGGTTAGCTCAAACTAAAGGTAGAGTACGTTAGGATTAGAAGAGAAATGAAGATGTGTCTTGGAGCATGAAAACAGATGTCCAGCAAGAAATCACTCAAAGATTCGGGTAGTTTTGAGAACATGTTTAAATGTGTAATATGAAATAATTTAGGTCAGCTGAACAGATTTGCTGTAGTACATTTTATCTGGATAAAATAAATGGATTTTGTGTTTAAATCACTTGAGTATCTTCAAGTGAGTATTGTCATGTGAAATAAAAGAAATGTGGTAGGCTTTTCAAAGAAAACCCAAGAGTCTGAATTACAGGCTAGACAAGAGAAAATGAGCATGGGAGAGGCCTGATTAATAATGATAAAACGGTACGATACGTGGGTTAGAGATCCTGACGAAATCAAAGAGCCACTGCAGGGGAGGTTCTGCAATACGAATAGTGGAAGAATAGAATATAATTGGAAAAACATTTTTGATACTAATATTTCAGTGGTGGATCAGAAATAAAAGCTTAAGCCAATTTATATGACTTGATATAAACTGATAAAAACCAGAGTAAATTAGAAAAGCACAGTACCCCTTAGGATTTAGCCATTTTAAGTTTCTGATTAAGTGCTATTTTCATGAATACTCTATGAATTGCTACAGAGTATCTACTGATAATTACTATGTTAAGTTAAGGGATAGGTAGTGACTCACATACAAACAAGATGTGGCATGTAACCTGAAAGCATGAGGGCCAAAGTTCGGATCCCTTAATATGATTATGTTTCATAAACCAAAGACAGTAAGTGGAAAAGATCTCAAACATAATTATACTTTTATAATTTTTCTCCTACAAGGGACATATATGTGAGTTTGTTTTGGAAATTTAAATAATATATTTGATAACAGAAAAATATTATTGGGAAAAATTAGTTAAGAAAAGTTTCATTGCCTTTTTCAGGTATATGAAAAAGCAATATACCTTATATCTGACTGTTCAAAAGTAACGTATGATGAGCCTCAGAAGTGACATCCGGTATATTCATAACAGGTACAAGTCCAATTCCACAAACATAAATATGCAAGAAATACAATTTATTATTAATCATTCAGTATAATTTTCAGAGCAATGTGCCATTCAATGGAGAGAGAAAAACTTAACCCCAGTCAATATATATTTCCTGTCCTACTCCCTGGGTTTGTGCACAACTTCCAGTATCTTGAGATGTAGCAAGGACTACATGGGTAATATCCGGTCCTCATATACCTTCAGTCCTTGTTGACATCCACTGAAACAGTCATCATTGCGCCTGACTGTCCTTCATTGGCATCCCAGTGTCTCTGCTTCATCCCATATTAAAGTTGCAATAGTCCCTTTTTTAAAAAATCAGCACTCCTTGCTAGCATTCACTTGACTGCTTTCACCCCTCGCCATACAATGAAAGTATCTGTTGGATGCCACAGTGACATCTAGTTCAATGCCACTCATAAATTCATGTAATCTTTACACTCTACCCATGCCATACCAGTGCAAGGGAGAAACAAAAGCTCATTTCTAGATACATCACATATGTATTCCTAGACAGGGTTCTTGGCACCTTCCTAAATTTTACCAATAAATAAAAGAGCTCATTTCTTTTTTGCTCTTAGATTGCACAAACCTCATCAGTTTTCTATGGTTCCACTACACTTGAAGGTCATTCCCATTTGATGCACAAACCCTTTCCAAGGGTCTCTAAGATCTCCTTGTTTCCACTCCAACACTTTGATGTTTCCTTTCTGGTCTAGTTGGAGGATAGGATACTCTGGATTTTATACCACAGATATTCTCCTCTATTTTCATTTTGCAAAATGAAATTTATTTCTATTTCCTTCCAATTACTAGGCTTTTGAAACACAAAAGGCAATTATTTGACCACAGCATTCTCTTAGCTATACTTGCCTTTCTCTGAGTGGGAAAGGGGTCAGATCATACAAGAAAACACAGGGAGAAATTATGGATTGATATTTAGAAACTGTTTATTGTCATGTAATGATATAAAAGATCACTAATAAGGCAATGTTTTTAAATGAGTTATAAGCATCTCAAAATTCTGTGAATAATGGTTAGAAATCTTTTTTAAAAAACTGCATTTTCCACTATCGTATCTCCTTATACCCTCTCCTAAAGTACAATAAATGATAAACTACTAAAAAACCTGCAGATACTAGGTTCTTTAGGGGGAAGGTTATGTGAGTACAGACTAATAGAAAAAATACTAAATAAAGGACACAGAACAAAATATGTTCTATAATATTATGTCAATTTTAATTAAATAACTGAGATTTGCACAAAAATATAAATATATTATATTATCTATGCTATAGATAATAAACAATGGATAACATGATGTCTTTGGGTTTGTTATCAGCTTTGTTTAAGTAATAGGTTGTTTAGACAGAATAAGAGGGGTTAGCCTTGACCACATCATAAGGCTGTAGCATAGAGTCCAATGGGGTATTTTGATATGAATGCTGTATACTAGTTCTGGGGTCATAGTAATAAAAGATTAATAGTCACATTTTCAAGTGGTTAATGTGTGTGACAATTAACAGGAAAAATAAGAGGATATAGTGGGCACACAACTCAATATACAGAGGATATATTATAGAATTGTACACCTATATAATTTTATCAACTGATGTCACCCAATAAATTTAATTTAAAAATAAAAAATAAGAGGATGTGCATTTTAGATTATTAAATGTGTGGTCTTAGATTTAAACCATGTTATATTCTTGAGTATGTCCAACTCAATGATGAGATATGTCAAAATAACATTCCCTTAATGTCTAATCTCTGCTTATCTTTTTCTTCATTCTTGTTTTTGTTTCTCTCCAAGACAAGGTCTTTTCAACCCCAGAGACTTATTGAATATCACTTCTTTTTTAACCCCCTCCCAGGGTGCATTCCTTCTGTGCAGATGACACTAATCATCGCTCTCATTTTAGCTCAGTTATAGATTCTTCTGGAAAATGTTTATGTTCTTCCAAGGGAAAGTTCAGATTTTTT
Source organism: Micronycteris hirsuta (assembly GCA_004026765.1). NCBI lineage: Eukaryota > Metazoa > Chordata > Mammalia > Chiroptera > Phyllostomidae > Micronycteris > Micronycteris hirsuta. The sequence goes on from PVJI01016465.1 coordinate 5,515, forward strand.
AGCAGTGTTCTTATAAAAATAATATCTTAAGACATTATGAAAAACAGTATTTATTCATGTTTTTCTTTTCCTACAGTACTAGAGGCTTAACAGGTCCTAGAAAATATGCAAGAAAAAATATTGCAATGTTTTCTATGTTTTCAGAATCCAATGCATGAAAGTTTTAGTCGACTTTTAATAATGTAAATTAGATGCATATATCTGGTTAAAATTCTTTATTAGCTGACCACTATAATTAGAATAAAATCTAAAGTAGCATTTCTGAGCTGCAAGGACTTAGAGGCTTAGCTCACACTTTGAATCCAATCTTTTATCACTATGCTGCAGATTAACTACACTATCATCTAACTCTCTGTAGTTTTTAAAAGTGTAGCTACTTCTTCTGCCTTGATCATTCTGACTTTAGAATTTTCCTGTGGTTGACTCCCTCAGCTCCTCAAAGAGAACTTTATTATTCCAACACAAGTGCCTGCCTCCATTCATTGTGGTCAATTACCAAACCATTACGAATTTCATTTTCTGTGTACCAATTATTAATGGTCATTATTTTGAGTATGTAGAATTTTCAATGCTTCTTTTCTATTCCTTTCTCCTGGGGTAAGGTTACAAATCCCACAAAACATTGTTATTAGGTTGTTTTTAGTCAATTATCTTTAAAAAGATGTAAATAAGGAAAAATGAATATTTTCAGATGTAGTTGCCATTTCTTCTGTGCTTCATTCCTTTGTGTAGATCCAGATTTTGATCTACTATTACTTTTCCTCTATCCTTTCTTTATTATTTCTTAGAATGCAGCTCTACCGGTGATGAATTCTTTTAGTACTTTATATCTCAAAAAGTATTTATTATTTCTTTGCGGTTTTTAAGGATATTTTTTCCTAGATATAGAATTCCATGTTGACTGTTTTCCCAATTACTTTTATAATATTATTTTGAACACACATCCTCAGTGGGGCAATATCACCTTTAAGGAAGTGGAAATTAACTCATGGAGCAGGGGGCACAAATCCTAACACAATGGTTTGTGTCCCTCAACAGAGCCACAGCACATACAGTGTATATGTGATGTTAAACAGATACCTGTACGTGTATCTGTATATATTGAACAGACATATAGTATATATGTGGTATTTTGATTTCGTCAGACAGAAATGATGAGAAAAACTGATATTTAAAAGCTTGTCTGGCTAAAGATATAATGAAAACAAGCTCTTCTTCCTGTACTGCTGTGGTAAGAAATTTGTTATCATCCTATATCTTTGCTTCTTTGCACATAATGTTTTAGAGCAATCTGATTATGCTTTGCCTTGCTATAATTTCCTTCATTTAGATTAATCTCTTTGTTTGAGACTGATATTCTTAAATTTGTGAATTTATTATTTTCATAAATTTGGGGAAATTTCAGCTATTTATTATTTCAATGTTTTCTGCCATATCCCTTCTTCAGGGATTCCAATTACGCATATATTAGGCAATTAGGGTTTTCTACAGATTTTCTGTTTCATTTTGGATACTTTCTATAACTATCTTTTTGTTTGTTTTTTTTTTAGTTGTATTTCTCCACATTTGCCACCTTTATATCCCCCTACCCACCCTGCAATCACAACACTGTTGTCTATGTCCACAAGTCCTTCTTCTTTTGCTTGATCACTCCACCCCCTAACTGTGCCCCCCACCCAGAGCTGTCCACCTGCTCTCTATGAGTCTGTCTCTATTTTGCTTCTTAGTTCAGTTTATTCATTAGATTCCACATTTGAGTGAAATCATATGGCATTTGTCTTTCTCTGACTGGCTTATGGATGACCTGGAAAACATTATGCTAAATGATATAACTATTTTTTCAAGTTCACTATTTTTTTCTTCTGCAATATTTAATCTACTATTTATCTAATGCATAATAAAGATAGTTGTGTATGTGCGCATGCATATTTGAATGGCTGACTCTAATGTAGATGGCTATATTTAGGGACAATGATTTAATTCATGAGTTAATTGTATCCCTTCATTATTGATCCATATTACAATGAGACTCTATATTGTATTTAAAGGTGGGTTTAAAACACTATTTAAAAAGTAAGGCCATCTTATTATAAATAATTTATTCATATTTAAAGCTTAGTGCATATAAACAAATGACTGAAAGATTATTTAACTTGAAATTTAAAAAATATAAAAGATACAAGATGGTCAGGATCAATTAGAACAAAATAATGAAAAACAAAGCCAAATGAAAATAGAAAAATTATACCAATAATCCCTAGCTAAAGACTGCAACAACAAATGGAAACTTCCTGATTTCAATAACAAGGAGGAAACAATGAAGCTATCTGTCCTGTTTAGGAAATTATACTAAACATATGACTCTGTACATAAAGGTCATTGAGTAAAATAATATAATATCATTAGAGTAGTTTTGTTTCTAAAAGCCACGGCTTTTCTCATGCACTTTGCAGGTACAACAAACCAGCACTGCTACTACTCGGCAATGCGGTCTCAGAGTGCCACTGTCATCAGGTGACTTGTGCCAATAATGAAATAAAATAAGAAACTCAAATGTGCATTCAATATGACCCTTATATTTATAGATTATCTAAACTTTTTTTCTGTATTGAAGCACTATTATTAAAGCATATTATGATCAACAATTTTGGTTTAGTGTCAGTATTCAGGATGGTGCTTTTTCCTTGACAAGATGAAAGAGCTTATCCAAAATATATGTTGAATAGCTCATATCAAGCCAAGGAAGAAATAAAACCATGAACTCTCCTTTAAATTATAGAAATTTGCTTTGCTATAAAGTAAGTGCTAGTTCCATGCTTTCTTAACTTGCATATAACCAAGTCCTGCTGGTGGAGCTCTAAATAAATAAGCCTGTGCTTGATCAATCATTGCACAGATGGTGTTGCATTTATTTTTGACCAAAGATTTGCTAAGGAAAGGAGACGGTAGCAATGGCCCAAAATAAACTAATAAGGCCAGAAGTCTGCCTGTGTTTGGCACAGGATATTAGAATATGTGCTCTGTAAAAGAAGAAGCTGATAAAACATTTGAAGAGATAGTTAACAACCAATGTCTCTGTATTTTAAAAAAACAAGTAAAAATCTTTTGAACATGAGATAAACTATACTTTTGGAACAACCTCTGTTATAATCCTTCTTTTGATGTGTTCTTCTTGAAGATATATTTGCTTGTGGTGTGAATTAAGGATGGGTTTTTATTTATTTTTAACCTTAAAATGTGGATATTTTTACTTTAAAAGAGGGATTTACTTTAAAAGAGAGATTATCACAAAAACTCAAGCATCCATTTGACTTTTAGTTAAATTTCTTTCTCACTTCTTCGGACAAATTGTTTTTATAGCCGTTTGTGCTGTTCTAATAAAATGCCCTGGATTGGCATCACTGTTTTCAGGTAAGGTTCTTGAGATTGGATTTCCAGGCTATTTAGCACTGAATAATTTCCAACTATAGTTCTAATCTGTTTAGACTTGTGAAGTCTTAAATTACCATCTAGGTATAAATGAGCAAACATTTCATTAAAAAATGAAGAGTTTTATGACAATACCTTTCCTTGGAAAATGGAGCCACCTGAGCTTTTCTAATAGCTGGTGACATCCATTAGTGGTTTTCTCTGAAATTGAAAACATTTTCCATCTGTTCATACACACTCATTACAAAGTAGTTAAGAGCCTGTGGGATCACAAAGGCACATTTTGGCAAATTGCAAAATATCAAAATGAGTTATTGAAGAGGTAGCAATGACTATATAATAAGCTGCTCAAACCTGAAGTTTGTCTGGTTTTGTATAAGAAAAGACATCTGTATGCTAAAATCGAGTTTAGCTTTTAATACTTGGGACTCTTCCATTTGAAGCTGTTTATATTTTTGCCTATGACCTAAATTTTTTCTTCTACAAGAATTTGTGAATTTTCAAAATAAAGACTTTCAGTCTTTAGAGAACTGCTATTTAATGGATTATCTTCAGAATAACAAATTGAAGCAAAAAGAAAAGATTCAGGTGTACACCAGGAAGACTACCTTGATGTCAGCCTACTAAATAATGAATAATTAGTGGGGGTGGGGAGGGGAGTAATAAAGGCTCAGGAACAATACATGGCCCTCTGTGCGGGATCCTAAAGATGCTTTCTTGCCAAATGGATGGGAATATTACAGATGATCTTTTGAAGAAATTTCAATGATTTATTTTTCTACTCTTACCCAATAACATACCAGCTATGAACAAGTTGTTTATGTCACCTAAAAGTTGACATCTGAAAGAGTGTGATATCTGACACCTAACTCATTACAGCAGTAACAACCGAGCGAGGCCTTGCATGGTGACAACATGAGAACGGAAAATGAAGCAGAAATAAAAACACACATACACACACACAACCTGGCTTTGCAGGGTTTTTTGCCAAGACTTATCTGCTAATTTCAACATTTATATAAAACCATAGGTATTTCCTTTTTGAAAAATAACACATTTTTTGCATTGATATGTTTTTTAAAATGTAAATAATATTTATTTTTATATGCATATGCTATATAAGATAAACAATTAAAAGGTGACAAATGAAAGAAATGTTATTTCAGATTCAATCTTTCCTTAGGTAAATTTGTCAATGCAACTTGTAGTTTATGAATTTTATGTTGAGGGATTATATATGTATTTTTTCTTATTTCTCAAGAAGTAGAAAGAAAAAGAAGAAAATAAAGAAGGAAGGAAGGGAGGGAAGGAGAAGAGGAGAGAAGGAGAGAGGGAGGGAGGAGGAAAGGAATGGGGATATTGAAAGGACTGGGAAGGGAAGGAAGGAAGGAAAGCAATTAATTATTAAGTTTATATATAATATTATAATACCATTGTGCTTAGCACACACTATTTAACATCATTCCCCAATTAATTTTTCAGATATTTGTAGAGACACAAAGAAAAACGACACTGGAAGAAGAATCACAGAGGATTTGTAACAGCATTTCTCAGTGTTTGGTTGTCTTGGGCCATATGGTTGTTTCAAGCGCAAGCCTTATGAAGAATAGCAATCAGAGTTTACTTTATCACTTTCATAAAATAGATTTTAATGCCCTTCAGTTTTGTAGAATTAGTTCAAATTGTCTGTTAGAGAGGTAATATTTCTGCTATCTGCAAACAGTCCCTAATAAAACAGAAAGTCAAAAATTCCATAAACATATAAGAACTTTCATCACAACAATTTTGAAGTATTGATGTATACCAGGAGTATTGGTTCATGAAATAATTAATATTTTCTTGATTTAAGATTCTTTTTGTTTTTCTACATTAAGCATCCCATGTTTCTGTTTTCTACACTCTTTCACCCATAATGCGATATCTAAAATATTTTTCTACCACCCAGTTTTAAATCTACTTCTGAAATATTAATAAAAATAGGAAGAAAGAAAGAGGCTGTATGATCACTTACTAGTGTATCAATGTTTGCATTACACAGTCTCTCAGCCATCACTAATCAAATATAGAATTCTCTCGTTAACAAAACAGAAATTTAATATTAGCAAAAAAAGTATTAAACATTGAGATATAATATTTTTAAAAGAATAAGAGTTTTGAGGTTAGCAGACTTAATTCCATTCCTAGTTTTGCTACTGTTAATGGAAGAAAATTACTCTGATGCTACTTAAAGTGGTAGAGAGAGACTCGATTCCAAACTGTTGAGATAGGTGTAAAGACTATGGCAATGAGAAAGGCTGACCTCAACTCCAAAAGTGAAGAAAAGGGGGTATAGCCAAGGAGCAGGTGTGGGTGGGGTGGAGGGTGCTGGCGAATAGAAAATTATCAACAGGGAACATTAAGGGTAGGAGGAATTCTTGCTAAACTGACAGGATTCTTGCTGAAGGCAGGCCAAGGACTTAATATGACCAAGGCAGGGAATGAGGGATTGGCTCAGATATCAAGGGCAGGGAATTCTCTTTATACTGGCTTAGCAGGATTCTTGTTAAAACTGAACTATGCAGGCCAAGCAGGACAGGGGCCATGGTCCAGTCCTCCTTGAAAAGAGAGCTCAACAGAGCCTGAGTAAAATTTAGTCAAAGAGTTTGGTCACCACTTATCATTTGTGTGACCCTGTTTTTTGCCCAAACTTTTCAAGCCTCAAATTCCACAGCAGCAAAACTGGGGTAATACTGATCTCATGAAATTGTTATAAGGCAAAAGTGTCTTTAATACTTGTGTTGGCATGGATGGGTAAACAGCTTTCACATACTCTTCAGATTCTTAAGCTGGATTTAAGTCAAGAAAAGTGAGATTCTCTGGAGCACAGATAGGCCCTTTCTTCCACAAGAATGTCAATGAAACATTTTCAATCCTCCTAGCTTTATATTTATAGTTGATAATATTTTCACAGATAGAAACCCAACAAGATATTATAAATTCCGGAGATGTAGTATAGCTACCCCTTTGCCCAGTGGTAGAGACAACAGTTAACTTCCTACTGAATGAGAAAAGATAACAAGATTAATTAGATCATACAGATGTCATCTTATCACCATGAGTTTATAAATAATTTGAAACATTAAATGATGATGAAAGAAGTATAATGTTAGGGACCAAGTACAGCTTGTCTTACATGACTAATATCAAACCTTAATAAAATAGGATTACAAGAAACAGTTGGTGAGTACGGCCTTTCTATTTCACCTCCTAGTTGCTGTTCATAGGAACTCTCCCTAGAACCTTCTTCTTCAAGGAATTAATGTGAAAGAATATCAAATATGTGTTTTCATGCAGCCTTCCTGTATTATGTTTTTTTAAATGTCACTTGTTCCTAGACATTTTTAAAGTTTTTATTTATTTATTTTTAGAGAGGGGTGGAGAGGGAACGAGAGGGAGAGAAACATCAATGTGTGGTTGCCTCTCACGTGTCCCTGCTGGAGACCTGGGCCACTACCCAGGCATGTGCCCTAGACCGGGAATCGAATCAGAGACCCTTTGGTTTGCAGGCCAGCACTCAATTGACTGAGCCACACCAGCCAGGGATGCAACAGACATTCTGAAGCTGATTTTGCAGAGTGTGAAATGAGGACAAGTAGATCTCAAGGGATTCTGTTATTTTAAGAACAAACCGCTACATTATTTTCCTTTTACAGAATGATTTTTTCTATATGACTTTATTCCTATATATTAATAGATAAAAATTACATTTCACTTAAATGTGTATATCTAGCATTTAAAACTTATCACATTTCGCAAATGTAACAAAATGGATCAAGCAAAAAGGAGAAAGGACTCATGGACATGGACAACAGTGTGGTGATTGAGGGAGGGTGAGTGGGATATAAGGGGACTCCATGATAATGGAAAAGGTGATAAAAAGATACACCAAAAAATTTAAAAAGCAAAGGTTGGGCATATTGTTGTCCTTAACTTTACATATCTTTTTTCATCTAAACCATTTTTGCCATATGAATAATAAGGCTAATGATGGTTTTATGAATTTGAATGTTATTTTAATCTATAAGTTATTTTCATCTAAGAATGGAGAAATCTATAACGCAAATTTTCAACAAATATTTTTTAAAATTCTCCATAAGGTTGGGAGAGAGGAAAATTCAAATAAGTAGAGAAATCTTTAAGTTTCTTTCTAGATCCAATTTTTCAGGTCCAGCAAAAACACTACATCTTTTGAATTTCCAGCATATTGCTCACATTTTAAATATTATTTTCAATTATTCATTCTCTTATGCCTGAAATACATGTGAGGTATAATAATGAAATTATTTTATTTGCCATTTTCTAGTCACAGCATTTGGTGCGTTGCTTATGGCATTCACTTGCCCTCAGCATATCTACATGATGAGGAATATTATTTTTATCTCAGTAAAAATAAAATCTCAGCTACTACAGATAAGAAACTTACTAAGGGGTCAGGCAGCAAAGCCAAGATTTTAACTGATGTCTCTGTTGCTCTAAGGCTCTCCTTTTCCATTATGTAAATCAGCCTTCATGGCTATAACTCCACAGATTATCTAGCTTTTATGGACCAAACTATTAACTATCTAAGAAAACAACATATAGCTTTACCCTTGAGAAGTTTATATTTTTGTTTTTCTTTTTTGGGGTTCTTCTGGAGGGGTTAATTATTAAGTGAAGCACTTAAATAGCTTCAGGCAAAAGAGAAACTGATATTTTGTTCTCAGGACCAAAATAAAAAAACACACTCTCTTTATTGAAACATGCTTCCATCTAGCTTTTTAGCTCAAGAATGAATGAACGGTGAATGCCCTGTAAAACATTCTAACCTGATGTGGTTGTTCCAACCTACATTGGACTTTGGGTCTTGCCCATACATTGTAAAGGGACTTGAAATTTCTCATGAATGGTTATCTGTGATGATGCTCAGTTAGCATACACTTAATGATTTCCAAAGAAAATATTGCAGAAGAGAGAAAGCCATGACTCCAAAATTAAAAATAAAAGATTTACACTATCTAGATATGGCACATTACACATACATCTTCCACAAGAGGCCACGGCTCAAAAGTCCACTCCAGAAGAAACAGTGTTTTCATTTGTTTGTTTGCTTGTTTGTTTTAGTGACTGCTGTATCCTTAGCATTCCAGTAACTTCCCAGTAAACATTGGTATAAAAAATATCTATTACTCACTTGTACCAACAGTTTAAGGCTAGAAGTGTTGGGAAAGGGCAATATAGGAGCAAAGAGTAGGTTTACAGATGTCAGTATGCAAAAGGAGTTTATTCTTCTTATTATTTATTTATTAAGTATTGTATTATTTATTACTATTATTAACCTACTTTTTCCCACTGCTGTATATTTTGTCTCTAGTTCTCCATAGTTAATTGCATGGCAGGGATACTAATTTAAACATTTATTTGAGCAGCCTTAGAAGCAATGAAAAGATCATCACAATTTGTATAAATGAGTCCACTAGGTATACTACTGGTATTTGGGGTCCACTGGCTCTCTGCTGGAGACACTCCATAATGCATCTGAGAACTGTGACATGAAACACTGGGAAAGCCCAAGTGCATGAAGTATGTCTTACTCAGCATTGTTTTTTGCAGTCTCTTCTGCCTAAATTAGGCACAGATTTGAAATATAAAATTTCAACAGGTCTCTGGGAAAATATCAAGCATACCAACATTCACATCACAAGGGTACCAGAAAGAGAAGAAAAACAACAAAGAATTGAAAACCTATATAGAAAAATAATGACAAATTTTTTAGATAATAAAAAAATTATTTAACTCAGCAAATAAAATAGACATACAAGTCCAGGAGTGCAGAGTTCCCCAGGTGAATCCAGAGAGGCCCACCCCAAGACTTGTCATAATTAAATGTCAAAGGTTAAAGACAAAGAGAATCTTAAAAGCAGAAAGAGAAAACCATTTAGTCACATACAAGAGTGCTCCCATAAGACTTTCAGCTGATTTTTCAATAGAAACTTTGCAGACCAGAAGGGATTGACACAATGTGTTCAGAGTAAGAAAAACAAGGATCAACAACTAAAACTACTCTACCAACAAGGCTATCATTTAGAACTGAAGAACCGACAGTTTTCCAGGTGAGAAAAAGCTAAAGGAGTTTATCATCATCAAACTAGTATTATAAGAAATGTTAAAGGGACTATTTTAAGACGAAGAAGGAAAAAACTAAGAAAAATATATAAATAATAAAATGGCAATAATTGGATATCTATCAATAATTACTTCAAATGGCCCTGGCCAGTGTGGCTCAGTGGATTGAATACCAGCCTGTGAATCAAAGGGTCACTGTTTCAACTCCCAGTGAGGGCACATGCCAGGTTAGTGAGCCAGGTCGCCAGTGGGGGTCGCATGAGAGGCAACCACACACTGATGTTTCTCTCCCTCTCTTTTGCCTTCCCTTCTCCTCTCCCTAAAAAAAATAAATAAATAAAATATTTTTAAAATAACTACTTTAAATGTAAATGGATTAAATGATACAATCAAAACACCTAGGGTGGCAGAATGCATAAGAAACCAAGAACCATAGATATGCTACCTGTAAGAGACACACTTCAGTTTGAAAGATATACAGACTGGAAATAAAGAGATGGGAAAAGATATGTCATGAAAATGGGAAAAAAAAAGAAACCAGGCTAGCATTTTTAGACAAAATAGCCTTTAAAACAAATGCTATAATGAGAGACAAAGTAGGACCCAGAAATTCTACTTCAAGTGTTTATCCAAAGAAACACAAAACACAAGTGCATCCTTATGTTCATTACAGAATTAATTTACAATAGCCAAGATATGAAAGAAGCTTCAGTGTCTATTGATAGACAAGTGGATAAAGAAAATGTTGTACATATATACAATGGCATATGAGTCAGCCACACAAAAGAATGAAGTCTTGCCATTGAGACAACATGGGTGGTCATAGAGGGAATTATGTTAAGTAAGATAAGTTAGACAGAGAAAAACAATACAATTTAACTTACATGAGGATTCTGAAAAACATAATAAGTGAACAAAAAGAGCAGAAATAAATTCCAAAATACAGAGAATATTCTGATTATTGTCAGAGGGATGGAGGTGGAGAGTTAAAAAGTGGAAAGGATTCAGATGTACTAACTACCAGTTATAAAAACAGTTATGGGGATGTAAAGTGCAGTATAGGGAATATAGCCAATAATATTCTAATAATAACATATGGTGACAGATAGATACTAGACTTACCATGTTAATCACTTCATAACTTACATAAATGCCAATCACTAGTTATATACCTGAAACTAAAATAACATTGTATGGTAACTGTAATTTAAATTTTTTAAAAAGTATTTTAAAAAAAGACATGCAAAATTTGAGGTCTGAAAAGTGAGAAGGTCATTGGAGGTGAGGACTAAGCACAGCCTCAAGGCTGGACAGCAGAATAGCTCCTGTCCCAGTTCCTGGGAGAACACGATGTAAACTCCTCACAGAAAAAAAGTAAGCCTGAAAGAGCAAGGTTACCTTGTGTGACCAAAAGAACTTGAATCACTTAGCATATCAACAGCAACTAAAAAAAAAAAAGACAGGACTTTCTATTTGGGGTGGAGTAAATTTTACTAATAGCTATTATAGAATGACTATTACATTCCAGGTACTCTGTATCCATTATTTCTAATCTAACATCAACCTTCCAAGGACATTTTGTTTCATAAGAGGAAACTAAAATCAAGTAGACCAAGTAACTTGCTCAGGGCCACACAGAGATGGGATTTTTAAAAAATCTATGCCTCTCTGGTTTAATACCTTTGTGCTTTACATTATTATACCACGATGCTGTGAAACATGTAACTCTCAATGGAAACAATCCTAGTTTATTGATTGCCTCAACACTGGAGGGCATGCATCCCTGGCTGACAGGGATCACACAATGTGATGACTACTTACTTTTTTTTATGATGCCCTTTCATTCAGTAAGTACATTTTGGGCATTCTTTGACTATGATAGGCACATTTCCTCAAATAAGTTATCTTTGATACTGAGAGAGAAAAAGATACTAGAAGTCATTCTGGCATCACAAGCAGCCACTTTTGAAGGCTGTTGGAATTGGAACTTCAATGAAGAATTAAGAAAAAAACAGAATTTAAAGCTTCATTGATTTAAGTTGGGTACTTGATTTTTTTCCTTAGGTCTGAGTGAGCCTGTGGCAATCAAAGGTTACATTAAATAGAGTCATCAACTCTTCTGTCTTGATTCCCTTTTTCTGACTCTACAAATTCTATTGCATAAATCTCACTAAAGGAAATATGAAGAACCTCCAGGCTTTGAAAATGCCATTCAAGTATGCAATAAAGCATGCAATAAAGAGCAGTAGCAGACCTTGTGGTTTAAACCACTATCAATGATGCATGACTCAAACATGAGGAACAGCATAGAAGAAAATACAAGGACATTGTGTGTGAGTGTGTTTATTTTTTTTTAGGACACTGTGTTTTAAAATCTACTTCAAAAAGCACTGGAACCTAGCTGATTCATCCCTTTAGTAAGAGTTAAAACTACTCAGGATTTTTTTCCACTCTTTTCTGGATGAGCAAATATTTATACTGGGATTTTACTTTTGCTCTCAATTTAGCTACCTTTCTTCCAAGGACATCTAAGTAATGTGCAGGCATGAAAGAGAAATAAGCATACATCCTTATATAGCCATATGATTTAATGGTATCAATTATTTAATAGAATATACATGGTGCTTCATTTTTCTTCAAAAAAGCTAATAAATAACAATAATAATATGAGATAGAAATTAATTACTTTTTAAAGATTTTATTTATTTATTTTTCAAAGAGAGGGGAAGGAAAGGAGAAAGAGAGGGAGAAAAATATAAATGTGTGGTTGTCCCTGACACATCCCCAAGTGGGGACGTGGCCCACAACCCAGACATGTGCACTGACTGGGAATGGAACTGGTGACCCTTTGGTTCACACGCCCATGCTGAATCCACTGAGCCACACCAGCCAGGGTAGAAATTAATCCTTTACTGATGCTTGACTTCCTATCAGGAACAAAATTCAAATGCAGGCTGTCTTAAAATATGGATGTAATAACATAATAAAAATTTGCATTGGATGAGACTTGTGTCTTAAGTGTATCTATGAGCTAGTACAAAACAGTTCCTTATTTCCAGATTTATTCTAGACCACAAATAATCTTAATCATTAGGAAGAAAATTGAAGGAGCCTATTATGCACAAATCACTGGAAATTTTCAGGGTACAATGAGAATAACACTTGCATGAATTGTGTGTTTTCATTGTATTTTCCAACTAGAAAAGATACTCAAGAGAATCCCACTCATAAAATTTTACTTTTAGTTGTCTCATTGGCCATCAAACTCTCCATTGAGGCTTTCTGTGGCCTACAATGTCACAATCCCACCAAACTGTTCTATGAAATAAAAAAGTGCAGTCATATTCACATGAAATGTATAAAGATTAGTAATACACTCATAACCATTTTTTGAAAATCAGAATGATATCTATTTTCAATTTGTTGAATACTAAACCAATAAAGTATAAGGCTAGTTGAAACAGCATTTTGAGCAACTAGATATTTGGGGAACTAGAAAACTAGGTTAGTTACTGAATTAAGGTTTGTACAGCATTAAAATATAACACTTGGGATTCTTTTCTGTTGGGCAGAAATTATTTGAGACTCTATTAGACAAAGCATTAAGGTAAACAAATGTATACCCCTGGCCTAGACTGGGGATTGCATGCTCATAATCCTTGATGAATTACATAATTTTTCTTATAGATCAATATTTAAAAGAATCTTTTTTGCAATGATAAGGGATGATGAATCTCCTAAGTGAATTTTCAGCTCCAAGAAACTTGCTTCCAACTTTATAAAAAAGGGGAATGAAATACCATTGTGGCAAAAAAAAAAATTGAATGAAATTCAAAGCTAGCTGATATTTTGACCCCCAATTGCAGTGACTTGCTTTACATGCTGGCATTTTTAAAAAGCTAAAGGACAAATGACCCAATGTGTACCAGGAATTTGTTACAAAAGATATATCCTTTAAAAATGTTTATAAAAATTTTATAGCAACATTTGAGAAAACCATAGGATCCAGAAGTTTTCTAGAGAAATGTTTTGTATCCGTGAACTTGCTAATTTTGTTGAGTGAATATGACACAGAAAGTGATTTTCAAATGAGAAAACATTTTATTAGATGTCTTTTCATTGAAAAATATATTTGGAAAATCTGAAATTTTCCTGCGTACATTCTTCTCTAGGACTTTTATGGTGTTGTGACTTGTACTTAAGTCTTTTATCCATCTTGAGTATATTTTTGTGTATGGTGTAAGTTGGTGGTTGAGTTCCATTTTTTTTGCATGTAGCTATCCTGATCTCCCAACACTACTTGCTGAAGAGGCTATTTTTACTCCATTTTATTCTTCTGCCCCCGTTATTGAATATTAATTGACCACAGAGACTTGGGTTTATTTCTTGTCTCTCTATTTTGTTCCATTGATCTATGTGTCTGTTTTTATGCCAATCCCAGACTGTTTTGATTACTGTGGCCTTGTAATATATTTTCATATCAGGCATTCTGATCCTTCCTACTTTGTTCTTCTTTCTCAAAACTGCTGTGGCTATTCAGGGTCATTTATGGTTCCATATAAATTTTTGAAATGTTTGTTCTATATCTGTGAAATATGTCATTGATATTTTAATAGAGATTGCATTGAATCTATAAATTGCTTTGGACAATGTCCAACATATGGACATTTTGATGATGTTAATTCTTCCAATCCATGAACATAGTATACGCTTTCAAACATTTGTGTCTTCCTTAATTTATTTCTTCAGTGTTGTGTAGTTTTCTGAGTACAAGTCTTTCACCTCCTTGGTTAGGTTTATTTCTAGGTACTTTATTTTTCTTGCTGCTATAGAAAATGGGATTTTTTTTCCTGATTTCCATTTCTTATTTAATTGTTGGTGTACAAAAATGCTTTGTTTTCTGAATATTGACTTTGTATCCCACTGCTTTGCCAAATTCCTTTATTAAGTCACTCAGCAATATTTTCACCTATATGTCCTCTAGAGAAAGGGACATAAAGGAGAGAATAAACAAATGGGACTGCATCAAAATAAAAAGCTTCAACACAGCTAAAGAAAACATTATCAAAATGAAAAATAACCAACCATGTTGGAAAACAAATTTGCCAATGATACCTCAGACAAGGGTTTGATCTCCAAAATATGTAAAGAACTCACAAGACTCCACAACAGGAAGACAAACAACCAAATTAAAAAAAATGGGCAAAGGACTTGAACAGATACTTCTTCAAGGAGGACATACAGAGGGCCCAGAGATACATGAAAGGATGCTCAGCATCACTAGCCATCAGAGAAATGTAAATTAAAACCACAATGAGATACCACTCACACTGGTGAGAATGACCATCATAAACAAATTAACAAACAACAAGTGCTGGAGAGGATGTGGAAAAAAAGGAACCCTAGTGCACTGTTGGTGGGAATACCAACTGGTGCACCCGCTGTGGAAAACAGTATTGAATTATCTCAAAAACTAAAAATGGAATTGCCCTTAGACCCGGCAATTCCACTGCTGGAATTATACCTTAAGAATCCTGAAACAACAATTCAAAAGAACCTATGCACCCCGATGTTCATAGCAGCACAATTTACAATAGCCAAGTGCTAGAAGCCGCCTAGGTGCCCATCAGTAAATGAGTGGATCAAAAAACGGTGGTACATTTACATAATGGAATATTACACAGCAGAAAGAAGAAAGGAGCTCCTGCCCTTCTCCACAGCATGGATGGAACTGGAGAGCATTACGCTAAGTGAAATAAGCCAGGTGGTGAGGGACAAATACCATATGATCTCACCTATAAGTAGAATCTAATCAACAAAACAAACAAGCAAGGTAAATATAACCAGAGACATTGACATAAAGAACAATTTGACAGTAACCAGAGGTGAGAGGGAAGGGGAATAAGAGGAATAAGAAGGAGAAGGGTCAAGTCAAAGAAAATGTACAAAGGATCCATAGACAAAGTCAAAGGAGGGTAGGATTGAGGGTGGGAGGTGGGGAAGGGCAGGGCTGGGGAAAGTGGTGGGTGGAAAATTGAGACAACTGTGTTTGAATAACAATAAAATAAGTTTTAAAAGAACAAAAAATTAAAAAGGAAAACATATTTGGAGTGAGGAAGTATTTTAAATATCTGTTATTGAAAATAATCAGAGAGAGTTGAATATAAAATATTAAATAATATGTATTATTTAAATATCTAATTATATTATAAATATAAGTAAAATTTTCAGTTAAAGAAATAAATGAGAAATAATGAGTGCTTGGGGTGAAAGTACGGATCAGAGAAGATGTAAGTTTTTATTCATGATCTTTATGTAGATGATATATTGCTAAATAGCCACTGTCTTTTGAAAAAGTACACTTTTTCTAGGATTACAGAAAGACAGACATAAAGGTTCACTTTATCTTTCAGTGTCAAGGTCACTATACATGTGCAGATTCATTTACTTTGATCTGATGACCAAATGACATTTATTTATGAGCAGTATTTATCTGTTCATACTCTGTTTATAATTTTGTTTAAGAAAAGAAAGTATCTGTGTGTTTCCATTCCAACAGTTTTTGACAACTACAATGGAAAATTTGAAACACTGCCAATAAAAAATATATTATATCGATCTGGATGTAATAAGAAGCCTACTAATACTAAAACTATTAGAATATCAAAATATTTTTATCAAATCTTACATGGTTATGAGAGCTATTGCTCATAACACAAACTTGACAGTGTCAATGGTTTTATTTTTACTTTCTGTTTATTTACAAATGTTTTTACCCAATGAAGTTTTCTTTTTAGATTATCTACCTGTATTCTTCCCCTAGATATAAAAAGAACATATACATTTTAACTAATTTGGTCAGTGGACAGACTAGATAAACATAAATTGTCACATTCAAATGAAGAACTCCTGAAACAGGGACACAGTCAAGGCTTGAGGTCAATCTTCCTCTATATTTGAATTTTTCTTCTGCATGATTAAAACTCTCTTTTGGTTAACCTGTGGAATCATACCCAGTGACACTCATCAATCAATCCAAAGACACTATATCTGATTATTTAGACTTCAACAGAGAAACTTGAAAAGTCATACATAATAGTATTCAAATAGAAAAAAATGTTATTACATAAATCGATCATGTATAGCTGTTCTATATCATCAATAAATACAATTTTTCCTCTGAGGCCCTGAGAGTGAATTAAAAATAAGAATGTTTCCTCTCATAAATTGTAAGCAATGAGAAAGTTAACTCATTTGTTTATTTACCTATTTATTGGGTGCCTACCGTAGAGAATCTCAGCTTGCCAGAACATGAAAACAAAAACAATTAGATGGACCTTCTAAAAATATCCAACATTCCTGTCGAATCATAATCTCAGAGCACACATAGTTTGAAAAATCCACCCCTCTTTGGTGATCCTGCCCGTCATCAGGGAATGATAATAATTGATGTAGTACGTGCTTGGCACATAATTTTGCTGCAGAAATACAGGATGTTTAACATATAATCTTTCCTGCATTAATTTCATTATGTAGTGGGAGAGATAACCATGTGAGAAATACTTCAGGAAAAGAGCTATGTATAAGTGACAATACAGCGGTCACACAGAGGTGAAAAATTATTAATTCTGTCCAAGTCTGTCAGAAAAGAGTTATTAGAAAGGAATCTAGAAGATAATGAGTATAAATATTTCCAGGCAATAATAAAATGATAGTAACTATAGTAAGGGCTTTTCACATATTGAGTCTACTGACCGTCACCATAATCTATGGAATACACCCTATCATTCTCCTTTTCTACCGTAAAGGCACTGAGGCACAGCTCACACAGCTAGAGAGTGACTGCAAGGACTTTGAAATTCTGGTCATCAACTGCAGTATATAGTCCCCACACCATATTATTTTTCAAAGGTGAGTAAGGGAAATACAAATAAAAGTAACAAATTCCACAGAAGAATGTTTAGGGTACAGTAAGTATAGACATATCCTTTTCTTTAAATCATAAGGGCATAGTGAAAACACACTATTTGCAATAACTCATGACCACTAGAATTTACTACCTAATTAAAGGTTGAAAAGGATGTACCACATTATTCATCATTAATTTCCTCCTTGCTGTCTTTAATTAGGATGTTAGTAACAGATTACTGGCACAAACGAAAGTTTGTCAGCTGAATAGACCCTGCGATTTTAATATGTCCCTTCCTGACACTTTGCATCATGCTGAGCTGCTTCAAAATTCTTCCAATATTCCCCTGTTCTGGTTATTCGATAGCATTTATCCCTGCTGACTATGCCCTTCTTCTTCAAATACCTTTTGAAGTCTTTTATATACCTTACTTTTTTTTAACACCTCGCTGGCAATTTTCCTTTGTCAGACCTGCAAACGTCGAAGTGTATCATCGATCTTGGCCTCTTTTCACTGTGTAATCTTATCCAGTACCATGACTGTAGATACTTTCCATCTATGCTTGGCTCCAAAATATGTATTTGTCATTGATTTTTTTCCCTGAGCATATAAATTTTGTATCTATTTGATATAGACTATTTGATATGTACACTGTTCAAAAACAGAATTCTTGTTTTTCTCATACTATTTCTTTGCAACGATCGCCCATCTTAGTAAATGCCACACCCAATTACTTAGGTCAAGATTCAGCAAATTACTCTTTTTGTGTGTGTGTTTTCTTACATCTAAAGTCTCCACAAAATTATGGAATCAACCTCTGAAACATGTTCAGAATATGACTACCTATCTCTCTACACATGCATCGATTGAACCATCGTTACTTTCTAGATCACTCGAATTCCTTGATTCCCTTACAACCAACCCCTCTGCTAGCAGATTTCATCTTCTACAGTTTCCCCCTCCCTCCCTTCCTCCCTTCCTTTTTCTTTCTTTCCCTTCTTTTCTCCCTTCTTTCCTTCCTGTCTTCCTGCCTTCCTTTCCCTCTCTTCTTCATTTCTCCCTTCTTCCCTTCATTATTCTTCAAAGTGATAACTTTAAAGCAAAACCCTGACCGTGTTACTCATTTGATTAAAACTCTTCAAAAGTCATTCCATCAAATAAAATGCAGGGTCAGTAAAAAATAGGTTTATAGTTGTTTGTATGGAAAATCATTAATAAATAATAATAGAAGAATAAACTCTGTTTCATGTACTCACAACCGTAAACCTAGTTTTGCACCACCCTGTATAATGCAGTTCCTTATTAAATCCCTACACTCTGTCTTCAACAACTCATATCCTTCTTCTCTTCTGTAGAAGATAATATTACTATTCCACCCAGATATCCCCAAAATCCTTTTAATATTTCTGTGACCTGGAAAAAAATTTTAATTGTTTTCTCATTAATTCTCTTCTCAAGGTCTGTTTCTAGAGCATGAGACCTAACCATACCCTATTTCCAATCATACAGACTTTCTTTTCATCCTCCTAATAAATCAAGGTCATTCCTACCTCCGGAGATATTACACCTATCTTCCTACTCCATTGATATGCTTTCTCTGGATCTTTGCAGGGCTGGTCCCTACACAAGATTCAGATTTTAGCTCAATGGCATTCTCCTATTAAGCCTTCCTAAGTAAGTGTGATCCAGGTGCACCTTTATCAATTACTTGTTTTATAGTCTTACCAGCACTAATGGTGTAGGGTTTATCTTTATTTTATCCACTGTATCCCATAAATTATAAAGCTTACCAGAACATAATAAGCATTCAATGAGATTGTTGTTGAATAAATGGCGAACAAAGGATTTCTCTAGTAGCTTCTCACTGAAAAACTAGTAATATGTAATTTGGAAAAACCTATTTTCACATGCAATGTCATATTGGTGAAAGTTCCAAATATGAATCTGCAATCAGGTAATTCATTAAAATACATTTCTTGTTCTACACAAGGAACATTTTCAGATGGCTCATTCAGCTAGTTGTACATTAATTTACATGCATGTTTAAGAAGAGAGATTTACTTCAGTAATTCAATAGAAGAAATAGTAACAAGCAGCATATACATCTTGAAGAGATGAGTGAGCATGTTTTTATTACAAAGAATTTGAAGCAAATATGGTACTTTCAAGTAAGGACTCTATAGAAAGCTGGAAATGGGGATTTGAATATTAGGTTAAGAAATGTTGAGTAATATAAACACATTACATTATTTTCTTTTTAAAATCCTCACTCAAGGATATGTTTATTGATCTTAAGAAGGAAGGGAGACAGAGGGAGAGGAAGAGAGAGAGAGAGAGAAACATGGATTGGTTGCCTCCCATACAATCCTTCACTGGGGATTGAACCTGCAGCAAAGGTACATGCCCTGATTGGGGATGGAACCCTCAACCTTTTGTCGTATGGGATGATGCTCCAACCAGCTGAGCTACCTGGCCAGGGTATTTAAAAATACTTGCAGGCAGAAATCCCAGGGAAGCTTACTCAGAGAAAGAATATTTTTAGGACTTACACTTGGCATGAATTCCTCTGGGAGGAGGGGTAAGGAAGCAGAATTAGTCCAGAGGACAAGATAAGCTGCAATGCAGTCTCAGTGAAGGCCTCTGCGGACTCCAATGGGGAGCTATAGAGCTGTGATCATCCTTCAGAATCATTTCAAGGTGTAGGATTGAGCAAAATGCAACTTTTACTTTTACTTTTACTAAACCATTGTATCCTGGCTTCCTTGGAAGAAAATGAGGTTGTGTCCAGGGATCTCTTCAGATAATGCCATCTGCAACATGCGAAGACATCTGAAAACATCTCAAGTAGTACTCCCGATAGTTTAGAGAATAAGTTCTTTCTGCCTAAAGGGAGATCTCAGCTTCACACTGCACAGCACCAAAACTCTCATTTTTTTTAAGAAACACAAATAATGTAGCATTTTCTTAGGTAACTTACTTCTGCAGTAGAATTGATAGTACATGACATTCAAATGAATGGAGTTCCTGCCTTTTGATTATTTTATGTAGATGCAAGTAGAATAATTGTGGAATATTTTAGCAACTTTTCACTGATATACAAGTTTATGCAACAAAACACCAACTGCCATGTATAACTTAATATTTTTGCATGCACTTTGCAGAAATTTTATTTTTTTTATTTTTTATTGTTTATACAATTAATTTATAAATCTATTTTCAACAATATTGACTCTGTTGCTTTCTTGGAAGATAATTTATTATTTTCCAACTTTGAGAATATTTGAATCTGAGATGTTCAGCATCTAAGAAGAGGTGCTAGTATGTTCCAGAGAGGCCCATACCTAAATAAAGAGAAATGACCTTTTTGCTGCTCAGGAAAGAGTTCCTCACATCCCCCCAAAATTACTCATGAAGTAAAAGGGAATAAACAAATTTTAACGAGAAAATAAAGTAGAATATGTGAAATATGTCAAGAATATTGATACTCCCTAGTTTATTAGATAAGTAGTTCTTCCTATCTGCTTTAGGTAGAGTTAAATTTTTTACTGGGCATATGTGTGATTTTTAATTGTTTATTTTTCATAATCACACCTACCTAAGGGAGTAATTTGGTCTCCTAATGCATATCTGTGAAAAAATTTAAAGTCCTTGTAAGCATCATTGATTTGGAGTTTCAAATCAAAGTAGAAATTGAGTCCAGCTTCTTAGTCACATCTAGCCATGCTCTCTCTGCCTTCCATCTCTTTCCCTTTTTTTTTTTTTTTTTTAGAAATATATATTTTACTCCTCAGGAACCATCTTAACTTTATTCACTCTGTAAAACCCATATATTGCACTGACCAGGTGTCTCAGTTGTTTGGAATATCATCCCGTATACCAAAAAAGGCTGCAGTTTCCACCCCAGGTCAGAGCATATGACCTGGACAAGAGTTCCATCCCTTGTCAGGGCTTATACAGGAGGCAACCAATTGATGTTCTCTCTCACATCAATGATGAGAGATAATCATAAAATGTTTGAGATAATGTATTAGGAAGTTTAGCAAAATGGAAAGGTAGTGACCCTTCCCAAACAGGGGTCACCCACCCAACTGCCTAAACAGCAAAGAGATTCTCTCTCTCTCTCTCCCCCCATTCCTCTTTCTCTAAAATTAATAAACATGTCCTCGGGTGAGGGTTAATAAAAATAAATAAATAAAAACTTCATGTATGAGTTCACTTCTTTCTTAAAACTTTTTATCACTGATCTAATCTTCAAGCTTCTTTGGGAAGTTAATAACATATAGATTACATGATATATTTTGATTGCTATTAATAGTATCACCTGTCTTGCATGTTCAACCTGTTAGGGCATGTTTCCTCAACTAGATCATATGTTCAGTGACAGCAAAATTCATGTCATGTATACTGCCTGGAATGATGAAGATAGTAAGCATTCTAACTGATTGATTAATAATATGATTCACTGAGACATTCAAGGAAGTTTCCTAAATGGAAAAAATGAGTTTACTAGAAATCCAAGAACTATTAGGAAAAACATTTTCTTATAAATGTGTTGCTTTCTCAGACTTAAACTATTACAAGATTTAATCAGTCATTTTTCTGGATAAATCAAGTTTTTTATGTATATACCCTCATACATACCAATAGCTGATAGATGAAGAAATAAAAGTTTTAAAGTTATGAAGAAAGAGATGGAAAATTTGAACTTTATATAAGAAACAGCAAAAACATGAAAACAAGTTTTTCTTGTAAGCTGTTTCTTGAATCATCTCATTGTATTTCTACCTATAGTCAGAAATCCCTAGGTGTTTGCTTAAACAAATATGAAATGAAAGGAAAGGCAAATTCAATTATTTCTACTCGGCAAATGAAATTAACATGAAGGAAGTGTTAGGAACAGGTACAATCAGAAACAATTGATATGTTTTTATATATTGAGTCACCATGTTGTAATCACAGAAATAACCACATTGTCTAAGAAAGTCATATCATTTTAGATCATTAAAGTTATATATATTTACTCGTTGATATGAAAACAGCAATAAAATATGGGCATTTTAGTAAATCAGACCTCCCCTCCAAGAGATGCTATTTTTAAAACATAGCTCTTTCTTATAAAATTGCTTTGTTTCCCAGCAGACTATATTGTCCTATGCATGTTCTTCTCACCATACCATAGAGCAAAAAGTCTTACAAATGCTGCTCATTACAAAATCTCTGCTGTTTAGGCAGTTGGGTGGGTGACCCCTGTTTGGGAAGGGTCACTACCCTTCCATTTTGCTAAACTTCCTAATACACGATCTCAAACATTTTATGAAAATAGTAACTGATCAAGAACAGAGTCCTAGCTATTAATAATAAGGTTGCTAACAATTATACAGATTATATATGCATATGATTAAGTGTGTATTTCATAGTGAATAATCTAGCTAAAACTGAGATACAAAGAAAGAATTAATGATTATGACATCTAAAATATTTGAAGTTTATAGCATCATGTCTATGCATGTTTTTATCAACGTTTCCCACCTGAGATATTGCATCTCTGTTGTTATATATTTCTATCTCAAACGGCTTTTCCCTAAAAATAGATCATTCTTTCTCTTTAGGAAAGGAATAACAGTTTATATTGTAACAAAATAAATTGTCAACAAAATCAAACAAGACTTGCCAGGGATGATAATGATGATGAAAACAAAGTGTTATTTCCTCCAAGCAGTGCCACAAAATACTAATTTTACTTTGATGACTTCTAAAATACTTAAGAAGACCCTCAGCACACTGCTGTTTTGTGCTGTGCATTTCCTACCAAGCTGATTAATAGGCGCTAGTAATAAGAGTTCTTCCGCAGTGCTGAAAGGACACAGAACTAAACAGAATATACTGTTCGCAAGACGACTTTATCTGATCTTTTTGAACTATATTCAGAAATTTATACCTTATCCACACTTGTCTTTTAACTGTATGAGCTATTATAGTAACACTCTGTATTTTACTGAGCTTCTGTTGGAAGTCTATACTGTTTACCTACTCACAAGTCCCTGTATCCAGAAATGCACTATAAGAAACATGATTTTCAAGTTTCAGGACTAAACTTTTAATAATTTATAAACTCTTCATTTTAGAATAGTTTTATATTTATGGAAAAGTTGCAAAAAGAGTACAGAAAAAACCCTGTATCCCCCACACCCACTCCCTCTTCTGTCAACACCTTACATTAGTATGGTACATTGGTTATAATTAATGAATTGATATTGATATATCATTATTAAAGTACATATGTTTTTCATATTTCTTATTTGGTACCTAATATCCTTTTTCTCTTTCAAGACCCCATGCAGGATATCACATTACATTTTGTCATCATGCCTCCTTAGAATCTTCTTGACGGTAACAGTTTCTCAGATTCGCCTTGTTTTTGATGACTTTAGAAATTTTAAAGAGTATTGCTCAAGTATTTTGTAGAATACTCCTCATTTGTGATTTTTTTGTTATTTGTTTTCATAATTAGACCTACCAGTATGGGTTCGCAGGAGGAAGATTACAGTGGTCAACTGCCCTCCTCATTACATCATATCAAAGGTCCATACTGTCCATATGACTCATCGCTGGTAAAACTTGATCACCTGGGCTGAGATAGAATTTGTCAGATTTTCCCAGGTGAAAGTTACTTTTTCCCCCTTTTTCATACTGCAGTCTTTGGTAGTTAGTCATTATGTACTGCTCCACCTTTCCCCACTTCCTCAGGGGTAGATTATCTACATAAAGCATTTGTAATTCTTCTGCCTGGAGATTTGTTTATTCTTCTTCATTTACTTATTTATTCATATCAGCATGAACTCATGTATATTTATTTTACACTTTGGGTTATGACCCAGTACTCTTTTTAAAAATAATTGTATAAATAATCTTATTAACTAATGTCACCCCAATAAATTTAATATTCTTAAATAAAACAAACATATTGGAAAAATATTGCCCAATACTTCTTTTCTGTTGCTCAAATTGTTCCATATTTGTCATTTGGAAGCTCTTTTATTTGGTACCTGTGTCTCTTTGACATACCTCCATCATGGTTCCTGTTTTATAATTTTAACTTTTTAGCACTACCTTAATATCAGGCACTATAAGATCCTCCAGGCTCATCCTGTATTTTCCCTGCCCCACAACTTAAATCAGTCATTTCCCCAAGGACACTTAGATGTGGGTACTCAGCATATTCATCATTATTGGAGTGTCATTGCTTTTAGATGTTCTCAGTGGTCTGAGCACGGAAACATACTTGCATGTATTAACCCATGCATGCATGCATACCTGTAATTGTTTTTCTATATAACCATCTATATTTATACAAAGGTAAACATGAGTTCATATTGCTGTCTCTGGCTGATTCCTTTATGCCATGGATCATCCTACACTCCTCTCCTTACTGGTTTGTCACCTCCCAATTCAGCAGTGAGAGATCTAGTTCCTACCATCTGCCATTCATTTACTTAATTGTTTAATTCCAGGACACATATAGTGATTCCAGAATTTTAAATTTGTAACTTCATGTGAAACAGCTTCAGCAACTACAGTATAATGTTCTGTTCACTTCCCTTTGCTTTTAGTCTTATAAACTTCACTCATTTCTGAAGTTATGTAGGTCAGCAGCTTTCCACCCTCAACCTCAATAAAAGGTTGTTTCTTATATTTGTAATACAGTTACATTCTTTTGCTACGTGGACATTCTATAATGGGACCTATGCCCTCCTAATTTAAAAAAAAATTTACATACAATAGGATTTACTCTGAGCTGTCAAGTTCTATAAGTACATAGATACGTGACTGGTACCATATATTCACAGTTACACTATCATTCAGAATAGATTCACTGCTCTAAAACTCCCTGTGCATAACCTATTTAACCCTTTCCCCCACTCCAAATGCTTGTCAATTATTGCTCTATTTACCTTCTCTATAATTTTATCTTTTTCTAGGATATCAAAAAATAAAAACATATAGTTTGAAGAATTTTATTATTGGTTTCTTTCACTTGAAAATATGCATTTAAAATCCATCCATGTCTTCGCATAGCTTGTGACTTCATCCCTTTTTAATACAGGAGAGTATTCCATTTTATGCATATATCGCAAGGTATTTATCCATTCTTCTATTGAGTTCTTCTACATCTTGGTTGTTTCTAGTTGGGGTTATTATAAGTAAGATGCGATACTCACTTTGATTCCAGTTTTTGTGTGGACATAGTGTCCGATTAGTTGGGTAAATAACCAGTAGAGCGATTGTTAGATGATCTGATAAGGCTGTTTTGTTGCTGTTGTTGTTGAACTGCGGACTGTCTTCCACAGTGACAGTGCTGTCACGCCTTCCTGCCAGAATTGGCACTTCCTGTTGCTCTGTCTCTTCACTAGAAATTGGTATTGTAATTTCATTGGATTTTAGCCATTCTACTGAAAGATGACAGAAGAGCAGGAGTTGTCATTGACAAAGATATAAACTGAGTAGCCTCCTTCGTTTACCTCCCTAGAATCCCCGATTTGGTCCCCCAAACCTCTTCATCTTTTTAGAGTGGTTTGGTTTTTCTTTTTGACCTGCCATTGAGCTTCCAAGCCATACTCAGAAGGGCTCATTTCCACACCAAACAAGTCTATTAAGGATTCTTGCCCAGAGAATTCTCTTTTAGAAACTCTGTAATCAACTTTTTATGGAACAATTCACTTTGCCTTGTTTTCCTGCTATATGCAGAATCCCATAGATTGTGCTGAGACGCACTTACTCACCCAACTACATGACAGTGTAGTGATAGTGTAGTTGGCCACCCTGGACCTAGACCTTCTCAGTGTAAAGTGAAATGAATTTATTTAATATTTTATTTAGTTATTTTTTAGAGAGAGGGAAGGGAAGGAGAAAGAGAGGGATAGAAAGAAACATCAATGTGTGGCTGCCTCCCATGCACCCCCCACTGGGGACCTGGCCCACAACCAGGCATGTGCCCTGACTGGGAATCGAACCAGTGACCCTTTGGTTTACAAGCCCACACTCAATCCATTGAGCTACTCCAGCCAGGTGGAATTTATTCTTAATGAGGGGATAATGGAGACAACTGTAACTGAACAACATTTTTTTAAAAAGAAAAAAGAAAAAGCAGAATGGATATTCAAAGACTGAAACAGCTCATTCGGGAAAGAAAAGCAAGCTGCTGACCCAGAGAAGCCAGGAATAAAATTTAGAATTGGCCACAATTACAAACACTGACTGTCCTTGTTTATTAAAAGCTAAACATTAGAGCCAAGGAGTGTCCATGAGACTTTGAACTTTTAAGAGAGAAATGTACTTTATGAAGCAGTTAGATTTAAAAACAGTCACAAATCTTTGCATAATGAGCCCCATAGTATCCTTGGTTCTGAAATTCCATTGTCACAGTTCGGCCCACTCTTCTTCCCTTTGGGATTTCTGTGAACGGGGTTTCAGATCTTCTTTATAAGAAATCGCCTGGTAAGACACCGAAAATGCCAGTTTGAGTGATTTAAAAGGTCTAATCCTCAAGGCCAGCATGAAGTAGCCTTTATTTTTAAGGGGTTCTACAATGTGAGTAATCAACAGATTATACACTTTGTAACTAGATTTGTCTATTATGTTTTTTAAGCACCAAAAATTTCAGATATTTGACAAATAGTATTCTGTTAAATTTACATGCTAATATGATTCTTCCTCACTGTAATTTGTATTTTTGGTAATATTTTTACCTATATTTTTCTCCTCCTAATTAGCACCCCCATGTTTTTTTCATTCTTGACCCAGTCTGGAATGTATGAATATGGTTATCTACGCCGATGTTAACAGGAGGAAAATCTCCGAGCAATCTATTCTCAACAATAATTCTTATTTAGTGGTAAAGTGACATGCTTATAACTGAGAAAAAATCAAGCATGGTAAATTTATAGAAATGTTGTTTTTCTTTTGTTAATCATTTGATTCTGTCATCCTGTCACCACTAAAATTTCTCATCTTTAGTATCTAATTATCAAGGTCAATTTCTAACAATTCCTTTATTCTGTGACTATGAAAAAACCAACCATTTGAGAAGTTCTGATTAATAATGAAACAGTCATATAAATTGAACAGGTGACATTCTTTTTAAGGCTTATAATTTATTAGTAGAAGTAGAGATTGAATCTCAGACAATTAACAGAAAGTTTTTACTGGGTTTAGAAAGGGAAAAAAGAGTTTGTTAGTTATAATACAGAAGAATTATTTATATTTGGCCAGAATTAGTAACTTCTGGATTTGTTTAAATGTCAGTATGTGTTCAAAATCCTAGATTAGGTTAAAGTTGTTGTAAAATTTTGCAGAAATTTAGCCTTTCATGGAAACTTATTTTCCATCCCTCTAGTCACACTTTATTCTCAACTGAAAAATATTTTTTATTCATTTACAGTTTATTTAATGTCTAATTACAGGTTCTCAGTTTTCTTTAAATACTTGGCAGGTGTCATATAAATTTTCTACAAAGTTCATTTTTGTGTTGTGTAAGAAAATTTTTGTTTGTAAAAAGCTTTAAACTTCTTCAATCTCTGCGAGTAAAATATGTTTATTGATAACTTTACAGGTATACATTGAAGTCAAGATAGTGTATTAGTTTTTTTGTTTTGTTTTGTTTTTACTTATTCCTATTAGAACTTCACCGTCCTTATTGAAGTATAATTAACATTACATTGGTTTCTGAAGTACAATATAATGATTCAATATTTGTGTATATTACAAAATGATAAGTCCAGTTAACATCCCACCCTATATAAAGTCACAGTTTTTTCATGTTATGACAATTTTCAAGATCCACTCTCTTAGCTACTTTTAAACACACAAAACAATATGCTTAACTATAGTCACCATGACATACATTCCAACCCTATGACGTTCATTTTATGACTTGGAATTTGTACCATTTGAGCCCTTTCTCTCATCTCACCCTCTCCTCTCTCTACCTCAGGCAGCCACCAATCTGTTCTATACCCATGAGCTTGTATGTGTTTGCTGTTGAGCATTTAGATTCCAATGTAAGTGAGATCATAGGTATTTATCTTTTTCTGACTTAC
The DNA here is from genome assembly GCA_004026765.1 of Micronycteris hirsuta. Taxonomy (NCBI): domain Eukaryota; kingdom Metazoa; phylum Chordata; class Mammalia; order Chiroptera; family Phyllostomidae; genus Micronycteris; species Micronycteris hirsuta. The sequence goes on from PVJI01016465.1 coordinate 34,090, forward strand.
TTTTTTCACTGAACATAATGCCCTCAAGTTCCATTTGGATTATTGCAAATGGCAAATGACAAAATTCTATTCTTTTTATAACTGAATCATATCCTTCTCTTCTCTTCTCTCTCTCTCTCTAGCCACCTCCCCCATATATATATAATTTATTAATTTTATGGACATTTAGTTGTTTCCATGTCTTGGCTATTATAAATAATGTTTCAATGAACATGGGGTTGCAGGTACATTTTTAAATTAGAGTCTTCATTTTCTTTATTTAAATACTCAGGACTGGAATTACTGGATCATGGTAGCTCAATTTTCTTTTTTTTTAATTTTTGAGGAACCTCCATACTGTTCTCCATGGTAAATGCACCAATTTATATGGTAGTTAGGGCTTCAACATATGACTTGTGGTGAAACATAATCAGTCTCTAAGAGCTGCCCTAAAGGGATATCCTGGTTTTGGAAGGTTTGATAGATGGAGGAAGTAGAGGGGGTGCACAACATAGGAAATATAAAGAATTCTTTGGACTATCGCATTTATGAAGTAATATTGCCACAAGCAATGTAGCCTCATGATGTTAAGTTTGAGGAAAAATATTTATTTGTTTTTATATAAAACATGATAGTCCATGAAACAGTTTAATCAATTGTGAAACATAATTCACATTTCATATTTTTCAATAATGTAGGAATTTAAAAATTGAGCAAAATTTTAGCAAATTTGTAAATAGTTATCAAAACACAAAGATAATAAAGAGAAACTGTGAGTGCCATGTCATCGTGAGGTATATGGATAAAACTTCAGATTGTGTCTACATAGCAATTCTTGCTGATGTTACCAGTTTAAAAAAAACTAAAAAATTGCCCATATTATTGAGATAAAAGATAAAGTTTAGCTGACTTTGTGTTAAGAACTGGGAAAAAATGTTTCCCATCAGACTAAGTCATTCTGATATCGGTTCTCTGTCCTGTTCTTAAATAAAGACACTACTAATTGTTGAGAGCAAATGTTGATGAAATACTGGTTTTATTAGAAATTTCAGAAATTAAGCAACTCTACATAATGTGATTGGCCATATATTTTGGCCAATTTCATTATGTAACAAGGAAAACAGATCCAAAGCCCAACCATGTCTCGCTCGAACCCTTACTAGGTAGATGAATTTAAGTCTTTGTCACACCATTCTATTCCAATTTAGAGCCTTCTCTCATGTTGTTGCCTTTGATTAAAATTCTCTCCTTTCTTACCTGCCTTTACTGGGCTAATCCCTACTCATTTAAATTGCTACTTGTGGTAGGCAGAGAATAATGGCCTCCCAAAGAGGTCCAAACCGCAACCCTGGAACCTGTGAACATATTAGATTGAATGGCAAATGAGAACTGAAGTTGCAGATGAAAATAAGGTTGATAATTAGCTGGCCTTGGTAAAAACAAATTCTTCTACATTATCCAGGAAGACTCAGTGTAATCAATGACCTTAAAAGTAGAAATCAGAGGCAGAAGATAGAGGACAATAAATGGCAACATGAGACCAGTGTGAGAATCATAGTTTGACTTCGACTATGAAGGCAGACAACCACTAACCCAAGAATGTAGGTGATTTCTAGAAGATGAAAAAGGCAAGGAAATAAATTGTCCCCCAAAAGGAGTGCATCATTGGAAATCTCTTTTTACTTTTTTTTATTTTTATAATATATATTTATGAACTCTGTATCTGTGTTTTTTTTAAGTTTTAGCTTTTTTTTAAATTACAGTTTATATTAATATTATTTTCTATTAGTTTCAGGTATAAAGTATAGTAGTTAGATACTCATATATTTTAAAAAATATCCTCTTAATATTTCCAGTACCCACTGGCACCATACATAGTTATTACAGTACAATTGATGGAATTCTTGATTTAAGCCAGTGAGACCTATTTTGGACTTCTGATCTCAGAACTATAAGATAATAAGTTTATATTGTTTTAAGCCACTAGGTTTGTGGCAATAGCAATCGAATATAGTACTTAAATGGTCTTAAATGAAATCTCCTTAAAGAAGAAGTACCAGAACATCAATAAATAAGTTCTCTATAGAACTTTTCTTAATTTTAATTAAATATATAATATTTAGTTAATATTTGTCACCTATTTGAGAATGTAAGCTTGATGAAGATGATTATGTACATTTTAGCCTAGCAATATTCTCAATGCTTAACACAGGACCTGAGCGAATTAAGTGCTTGATGAATAGATAAAATGGATCTTTAAATAAGAAATTGACTATGGTTTGCTCTTCCATGGCTATCAGCAACCAATCTGGAAAAAATGAGTATTTTTCTTTAATTTTTTTATTGTTGTACAATTACAGTTGTCCCCATTTTCGACCGATTACTCTCCCTCACTCTACCTATCCCTAACTCCCTTATTCAATCCTCCCCCAAGTTGTCTTTGTCCATGGGTCCTTTATATATGTTCCTTGATGACCCTTCCTCTTCTTTGCCCTGTTAACCCCAACATCTCCCCAGCCCTCTGGTTACTGTCAGTTTGTTCTTTATTTCAGTGTCACTGGTGCTATTTTGCTTGCCCGTTTGTTTTCTTAATTAGGTTCCACTTACAGGTGAGATCATATGGTATTTGTCTTTCACTGCCTGGCTTATTTAACTTGGCATAATTCTCTCCAGTGCCATCCATGCTGTTGCCAAGGGTAGGAGCTCCTTCTTTCTTTCTGTTGCATGGTATTCCATTGTGTAAATATTCCACAGTTTTTTGATACACTCATTTACTGATAGTCACCTAGGCTGTTTCCAATACTTGGCTACTGTAAATTGTGCTCCTATGAACATTGGGATTCATAGGTTCTTTTTTTTTTTCACTTTATTATTGTTCAATTACAGTTTTCTGCATACTCTCCCCTCCCCTCCCCCTCCAATCTCACCTCCCTTCCCTGCCTCCCTCCTCACCCTTGGTTCTGTCCATGTGTCTTCTATAGTGGTTCCTGAAAACCCTTCTCCCCATTGTCCCCTCACCCCTCCCCTTGGCTATTGGTAGATTGTTCTTAATTTCAATGTCTCTGGTTAAGTTCTGCTTGCTTTTTGCTTTTGTTGATTATGTTCCAGTTAAAGGTGAGATCATATGGTATTTGTCCCTCACCGCCTGGCTTACTTCACTTAGCATAATGCTCTCAGTTCCATCCATGCTGTTGCAAAGGGTATAAGCTCCTTCTTCCTCTCTGCTGCGTAGAATTCCATTGTGTAAATGCACCATAGTTTCTTGATCCACTCATTTGTAGATGGGCACTTAAGTTGTTTCCAGCACTTGGCTATTGTGAATTGGGCTGCTATGAACATTGGAGTGCATAGGTTCTTTTGAATTGGTTTTTCAGGGTTCTTAGGGTATAATCCCAGTAGTGAAATTGCTGGGTCAAAAGGCAGTTCCATTTTTAGTTTTCTGGGTAATTCCATACTGTTTTCCACAGTGGTCACACCAGTCTGCATTCCCACCAACAGTGCAGTAAGGTTCCTTTTTCTCCACATCCCCTCCAACAGTTATCTGTTGCTTTGTTGATGATGGCCATTCTGACCGGTGTGAGGTCGTATCTCATCGTGGTTTTAACTTGCATCTCTCTGATGGCTAATGATGTTGAGTATCTTTTCATATGTCTCTGGGCCCTCTGTATGCCCTCTTTCGAGAAGCATCTGTTCATGTCTTTTGCCCATTTTTTAATTGGGTTTTTTGTCTTCCTGGAGTGGAGTCATATGAGTTCTTTATATATTTTGGAGATAAAACCCTTGTCTGAGGTATCATTGTCAAATATGTTTTCCATACGGTTGGTTCTTTTTTTTTATTTTAATACTGTTTTCTTTAGCCCCATAGAAGCTCTTTATTTTGATAAGGTCCCATTTGTTTATTCTTTCCTCTATGTCCCTTGCTCTAGGGGACATATTAAAAATAAGTACTTATTTAAAATTTTAAGAAAAAGATGGCAGGAAGGAGAGTAAAAACACTTTCCCTAGGGGGT
>PVJI01016466.1:0-38211 GCA_004026765.1 Micronycteris hirsuta
TTATCTAAATCCCTTTAACATTTCATATAATAAAGGCTGGGTGATGATGAACTCCTTGAACTTGACCTTATCTGAGAAGCACTTTATCTGCCCTTCCATTCTAAATGATAGCTTTGCTGGATAGAGTATTCTTGGATGTAGGCCCTTGCCTTTCATGACTTGGAATACTTCTCTACAGCCCCTTCTTGCCTGCAAGGTCTCTTTTGAGAAATCAACTGACAGTCTTATGGGAATTCCTTTGTAGGTAACCGTCTCCTTTTCTCTTGCTGCTTCTAAGATTCTCTCCTTATTTTTAATCTTGGGTAACGTAATTATGATGTGCCTTGGTGTGTTCCTCTTTGGGTCCAACTTCTTTGGGACTCTCTGAGCTTCCTGGACTTCTGGGAAGTCTGTTTCCTTCACCAGTTAGGGAAGTTCTTCATTATTTGTTCAAGTAAGTTTTCAATCCCTTGGTCTTCCTCTTCTCCTTCTGGCACCCCTGTGACTCAGATGTTGGGATGTTTAAAGATGTCCTGGAGGTTCCTAAGCCTCTCCTCAGTTTTTTGAATTCTTGTTTCTTCATTATTTTCTGGTTGGATGTTTTTTCCTTTCTGCTGGTCCATTCCATTGATCTGAGTCCCAGTTTCCTTCTCATCCCTATCGGCTCCCTGAAGATTTCCCCTCATTTCCTTTATATTATTCTTCATTTGTTCAAGTAATTGCGACAATCTTTCTTCGAATCCTGTGAGCATCCTGATTACCATATCTGATAGGTTTACCATATCTGATAGGTTGGCTATCTCTTCATCACTTAGTTGTATTTTTTCTGGAGCTTTCATGTGGGCCATTTTTTTTCCCAGTGCACCTGTTACTTTAAGGGGCGGAACCTTAAGTGTTCACCAGGGCGGGGTAACCCACGTCGTTGTGTTGTGATGCTGTCTGTGGGGGCGGGGTCTGAGAGAACAATGGCACTTTCTCTGTTCTCCGCACTTCCTCAGCTACCCACAAGCCAGTTGGGCCCTTCTTTGCTGGCTCCGGGGTGAGTGAATGGGCCTGCACAGTTCCAAGTCCCTGTGGGTCTCCCCAACGAACTCTCCTATGAGGCCGGGAGTTCCTCCCGCTGCCGCCTCAATCCCCAGAGAGGTTTTCAATTGGTGGTTTGAGGCTTTATTTCCCTGCATTGATGGGCCGCGTGGTCTGTTCCGCTCCCCAGCTTTTCCTCCTGGTTTATCTGCGTGAGAATGAGGGACTGCCCAGTCCACCAGTCTCAGCCCCAGTTTCGCTGAGCGCACCTGCTGCGTTTTGGCCATGCGCGCCTGCCACGGGCCTCTCCAGGCAGCTGGAGCATTGCCGGTACCGCTCCACAAACCGCGTCTTGCCAAGTGCTCTCCACCTGGCTCCGCCCCACTTACCGGCCTGGATGAACGTGTCTTCTTTAACTCCTTGGTTGTTGGACTTCCACTCAGTTCAGTTTTCTGTCGGATCTGGCTGTTTTTGTTTTTTAAATTGTTGTTTTTCCTCTTTTGGTTGTGCGAGGAGGCACAGTGTGTCTACCTATTCCTTCATCTTGGCCAAAAGTCCAAAAGTGAAATTTACTATAGAATTTTTGTCAGAAATAGTGCAAGCCAGAAAATAATGACATCTAATGTGCTGAAATAAAAATTGTCAAACCAGAGTTCTATATGTAGTAAAACTATTCCTTAAAACTAGAGATAAAATAAAGACATTTTTAATACAGACAAATTGAGATAATCCACTGTCAATAAACTAGCGCTAAGAGAAATAGTTAAAGAAGATTCTTTAGCCCTGGCTGGTGTGGCTCACTGGATTGAGCACCAGCCTGTGGCTGAAAGGTCATTAGTTCAATTCTCAGTGAGGGCACATGCGTGGATTGTGGGCCGGGTCCTTAGTTGGGGGCGTGTGAGAGGGAGCTTAGCTATGTTTCTCTCTCTCTTTCTCCCTCCTTTCCCCTCTCATTATAAAAATAAATACCATATTTTTTTGGACCATAAGATGCACCTAGGTTTTAGAGGAGGAAAATAGGAAAAAAAATTTTTTGAAGCAAAAAATGTGGTAAAATATTTAATTATACAAATAACATTCAGGCTATAATTCAGCTACATTTGGACTATAAGACACATCCCCATTTTCCTCCCAATTTTGGGGAAAAAGGTCATCTTCTAGTTTGAAAGATATGGTAAATAAATTTTTTTTAAAAGAAGATTCTTTAGAATAAAGGAAAACAATATTAGATAGAAACTCAAATGTACACACAAAAAATGAAGAGTCCTAGAGATATTTAATGAGTGAATAAATACAAAAATATTTCTATTAATTTTTAAGTATCTTTAAAAGAAAATTGAACACAGAAAACTTTTGTTTTCAATTAAGATGGAGTAATAAGGATTAGAGTTACTCTTTTTTTTTGTCTGAAAGAACCAGAAAAATACATGAAATAACAGCTCATAAGATATTATCAGGAGTCGAAGGCTAGTGAACCCTGAGAATCAGGGGAAAATGAAATGACCCCCCATGACTGCTCCAGCTTACTGCCTGAAGGAAAATTTGATGGCAGTGCAAGGAGAGAAAACCCAAGTAGAGTGTAGTGGTCTCCTTGAGTCACAGAAAAGGAGCTGGGATCACAAGTGGGCCAAGGCAGGCAGAGTCATTAGGTAGAGTACTGTAGATGAGAGAGTTTACAGGGAGAGAATTGTGGAGATCTGCAGAAGGTCTCCATTAAGTAATCAGCTAAGTACTGATTAGTCCATGTTTGTGAAGAAATCACCTAATACTGGGAAGAGGACCATTTAAAATGATTGAAGGAAACAGTCATCAGTACTCATACCAGGTCCATGAATAGTGTGTCCAACCACAGCAGAAATCTTCATAATTGATGGAGCAGTGGGTAAAGTACTCATAAAAATTTTGTCAGAGTATTGGGACAAAGTAAATCTAGATTAAATTCTACACTGGTGCAGAATAAATAAATAAATAAAACAAAATGCTTAAAAGTAAGAATCAAAAAAATAAAATTGTGGTAGGCGGAGGCAGGAGAGGTTATGGGGGATAAATGGTAATGGAAAAAATACAGTAAAAATGAACTATTAAAACAATTTGTTAAAGGATAAAGTTGTTAGCAACTAATTTATTCACATCCCAGAACAAAGCTCAAGAATATAAGATTAAAAATATATATTCACCTGGCTGGTGTGGCTCAGTGGATTGAGCACTGGCCTGTGAACCAAAGGGTCACTGGTTCGATTCCCAGTCAGGGCACATACCTGGGTTGTGGGCCAGGTCCCTGGTTGGGGGCACATGAGAGGTAACCACACACTGATGTTTCTTTTTTTTTTCTCTCTCTCTCTCCCTTCCCCTCTCTCTAAAATAAATAAATAAAATCTTTTAAAAAATGTATATATATATCCAGCAGGAAAAGCTCACAGTGTCTAGCAAAAATCACCAGGCATGCACAGAAGCAGAAAAATAGGATTCATAGTAAGGAAAAAATAAATGGACATGGACCCAGAAATGACTCAGAATTAACAGGAGAGATAATTAAAACAGTTATTGTGACTGTATTCCATATATTTAAGAAGCTAAAGGAAAGATTAACCATGGTAAGTAGAGATGTGAAAGATGTATATAAAAACAAACCAAACCAAATTTCTAGAGATGGAAAACTATAACACCTAAAATTAAAAAAACACATGGAAAGAGATTAATGACAGATCGCCTATGCAGCAGAGAAGATCAGTGAACCAAAAGACATAGCAATAGAAATAAGCCAAAAAGAAACCAAAGATAAAAATGACCTAAAAAATGACAGCGTGAGAGTGAGTTGGAGCACAACTTTATGGGGCCTAATATACATGTGATTGGAATCACCAAAAGAAGGAAGAAACAGAAAAATATTTGAAAAAATGGTCAAAGTTTTTCCAAATTTGATAAAAGCTATATAGCTATAGCTAGATCAAAGATATTCAATGAACTCCAAGCACAAGAAATATAAAGAATCTACACCAAGGCACATAATAATTACTTAAAACCAACGATAAAGAGAAAAATCTGAAAAGTAGTCAGCAAGAAAAGACATATTCCATATGAAATAAAGATAAGGATGACAGGGGTTTCTCATTGGAAACAGTGTGGGTTAGAAGTCAGGAAAGCACATCTTTAAAGTGCTGAAAGAAAATAAAGTCAGTCTAGAATTTTTTACTCAGCATAAATATCTTTCAAAAAAGAACATGAAATAAAGACATTTTCAGATATACTAAAGCTGAAAGAACTCATTGCCAAGTTGCATGGCAAGAAATGTTAAAGGAAGTCCTTCAATCAGAAGGAAAATAACACTATGTGAAAATATGGATTGACACAAAGGAATGAAGAGCACTGGATAGGTAATAACATAGGTAAATATATTATTGTTTTGTTTATACTGCTTTAACAATAATTGAACATTTAAACCAAAAATAATAATATAATTTGGGTTTATAACATATATGGAACTAAAATACATGACAACAATAGCACAAAGGCCAAATGAGAAAAGGAAGTGCACTAATGTAAAGTACTTATACTACGAGTATAGACTAGATGATGTGACATCACTTGGTGTTCGACTGTGGTAAGTTAAAGATAGATACTATAAACCATACAACAACCACTAAAATAATGCAACAAACTTACATTTAACAGGCCAACAAAGAAGATAAAATGAATCATAAAAAATACTCAAATCGAAAGAAGGAAGAAAAAAAAGGAACAGAAAACAAACACATGGGACAAATAAACATCAAATAGCAATACCAATAATCACATCAAATGTAAATGGTCTAAACACCAAGTTAAAAGGCTATTAGATTGATTGAGACCCAATTATATGCTGTTTACAAGTAACATCAGTAAAAGGATGGAGAAAGATATGCCATGCTAACTCCAACCAAAAAAAAGCTGGAGACCAAGTAGATTTCCCAGCAAAGAATACTACCAGATATGAAGACAGTATTTTCATAACAGTAGAGGGGTCGATAAATCAAAAAGAAAACAATCTCATATTTTTATGAACCTAATAACAGAGCTTTAAAATACACAGAGCAAAAACTGATATAACTGCAAGTTGAAATAAACAAATTCACGAAAGGTTTAAAAGAGTTAAAAAATTAATAGAAAGTATAGACTGAAGTTCAGTTACGCTAGAGAAGACTTGAACAATAATATTAAATTGCTTGACATTTTCACTGTTTTTTAAAGTATATTTTCTGGATTATGCTATTACAGTTGTCCTTTTTTTTCTCCCCTTTATCTCCTTCCACCCTGTGTCCCCTTCCTCCAGCATTTCCCCCTTTAGTTCATGCCCATGGGTTGTACATGTAAGTTCTTTGGCTTCTCCTTTTCCTGTACTATTCTTAACCTCCCCCTGCCTATTTTGTACCTACCATTTCATTTATGCTTCTTATTCCCTGTACCTTTTCCCCACTCTCTCCCTCCCCTCCCCACTGATAACCTTCCATGTGATCTCCATTTCTGTGTTTCTGTTCCTGTTCTAGTTGTTTGCTTAGGTGTTGTTTTTTTTTAGGTTCAATTGTTGATAGTTTGTGAGTTTGTGGTCATTTTACTGTTCATATTTTTTATCTTCTTTTTCTTAGATAAGTCCCTTTAACATTTCATGTAATAAGGGCTTGATGATGATGAACTCTTCTAACTTTACCTTATCTGGGAAGCACTTTATCTGCCCTTCCATTCTAAGTGCTAGCTTTCCTAGATAGAGTAATCTTAGATGTAGGTCCTTGCCTTTCATGTCTTTGAATACTTCTTTCCAGCCTTTTCTTGCCTGATAGCTTTCTTTTGAGAAATCAGCTGATAGTCTTATGGGAACTCTTTTGTAGGTAACTCTCTCCTTTTCTCTTGCTGCTGTTAAGATTCTCTCCTTCTCTTTAATCTTGGGTAACTTAATGATGATGTGTCTTGGAGTGTTCCTCCTTGGGTCCAACTTCTTTAGGACTCTCTTAGCTTCCTGGACTTGCATGTCTATTTCCTTTGCCATATTGGTGAAGCTTTCCTTCATTATTTTCTCAAATAAGTTTTCAATTTCTTGCTCTTCCTCTTCGGCTTTTGGTATCTCTATGATTCCGATGTCAGAATGGTAAAGTTGTCCCAAAGGTTCCTAAGCTTCTCCTTATTTTTTTGAATTCTTGTTTCTTCATTCTGTTTCAGTTTAATGTTTATTTCTTCCTTTTGTTCCAAATAATTGATTTAAGTCTCAGTTTCCTTCCCTTCACTGTTGGTTCCCTGTATATCTTTCTTTATTTCACTTTGTATAGCCTTCACTTCTTCCTCTGTTTTGTGTCTATACTCATTCATTTCTGTGAGCATCCTGATTGCCAGTGTTTTGAACTCTGCATCTGAGGCTGGCTAACTCCTCATTGCTTTGTTCTTTTTCTGGACTTTTGATCTGTTCTTTCATTTGGGCCTTATTTATTTGTTTCAGTGCACCTGTTACATTGTAAGGGGTGGAGCCTTAGGTATTCATCATGGCGGGGCAACTCACTTCACTGTGCTGTATGTGGGGGTGGGGTCAGAGAGGTAACAGTGCTGGTTGCTTAGCTCTCACCCTGCTTTCAAGAGACTGGCAGTTTCTCCTGTTGCCACAACCCTCACATGTTTTTACAGCCAGAGGTTCTGAGGCTTTATCTTGCCCGTACTGGCACCGTGGGTAGCATGGTCTGTCTTGCTCCTCAGTTATTCCCCGGTTTATCTGCATGTTAATGTGGAACTGCCCAGTCCACCAGCTGTGGCCTTGTCTCATGTCTTCTCCACTCCAGCTGCCCATCTCTGTCCTTCATACCAGTCTGGATGAATGTTTCTTCTTTAACTCCTTGGTTGTCAGACTTCCATACAGTTTGGTTTTCTGGCAGTTCTGGTTTTTTTTTTTTTTTTTTTTTAAATTGGTTGTCCTTATTTTGATTGTGTGAGGAAGTGAAGCACATATACCTATGCCTCCATCTTGGCTGGAAGTTAAACTTGCTTGACTTAATTGACATTTATAGAACATTCCACTCAATAGGTGCAAAATTCAAATTATTTTTATTAGCACCACGCTCTAACCAACTGAGCTAACCGGCCAGTGGCTCAAATTATTTTTAAATGCATATGGAACACTTATGTATTCTGGGATATAAAGCAAATTTCAATAAATCTGAAAGGATTCTAAATTACCATAAAGAAATTAAATTATATAACTTAAGCAGAAAATATCTGAAAAGTTCCATAAATATTTAGAAACAAAAAAGCACTCTTTCAACTAGCCCATGAGTCAAAGAAAAATAAAAAAGGAAACTAGAAAGCATTTTGAACTAAATGAAAATAAAAACACAGCACATCACAATTTGTGATATGCAGCTAAAGTGGCAGGGAGGGGAAAATTTATAGCAGTAAACACCTCTATTATAAAAGAATACCAGTCTCAAATCGTGATTTTAGCTTCCACATAAAGAAGCTATAAAAAGAAGAGCAAATAAAGTTAAGTGAGCCAAGAAGAAAGAAAAGTAAGAAAGATCAGAGTAGAAATAAATGAAAAAGGAAACAGAAAAACAATTGAGGAAAATAAATATAAATAAAAGCTGATTCTTTAAGAAGAGCAGTAAAATTGGTAAACTTCATACTAACTGGTCAGGAAAAGAGAGAAGATACAATTTGCCAATAGGATAGAGGAACGGCAGGGCTGATTTCACAGATACTATAAGAGCAGTAAGGGAGTGTTATAAAAATTTATGCCAATAAATTTGATAACTTAGATAAAATGGACACAATTCTTTAAGAGACAAAACCAAAACTTACAAGAAAAGCCATGATCTATGTAGCCCTGTGATTATTTAAAAAAATTGAATTTGTAGTTAAAACCTTACCTACTAAGAACACCCCAGTCTCAGAAGACTTAACTGATGAATTCTACCAAACATTTGAGGAAGAAAGAGTAATAATTCTAACTTCTGTCAGAAAATTGAAGAGAAGGGAAACTTGCCATTTTATGCTATGAGGCCAGCATTACTATCATTTTAAAACCAGAGAAAGAAATTATAAGAGAAATAACTAAAGACCAATATTTCACATGCATATAGGTGAGGAAAATTTTAACAAATTTTTAGCTAATCCAATTCAATGACTTGTAAGATTTATAAAAAGGCTAGTACCTTATAACCAGGTGGGATTTATCCCAGGAATACAAGGTTGGCTTAACATTTGCAAATCGTTGTAAATAATTCCCTATATAAACAGACTGAAAAAAAAAACCCTATGATTATCACAAAAGATACAAATGACAAAATCTAAGATCCATTAGTGATAAAAGCTTCCTCAAAGAGATTTATGATATTAGCTTTCTGATGATTTATAGCAAATTACCACAAAATTGGAAGCTTAAAACAGAACCTGTGTGTTACCTAACTATTCTGTAGATCAGAAATCAGGGTGGGGTGGACTGCTTTCTCTGCTGAGGATCTCACATTTTGGTGTGTATTAGACTTGACTCTCATCTGGAGGCTGGCGAAGAATTTATTTTCAAGTTCATTCAGGTTGTTGGCAGAACCCAGATGTAGCTTGACCTGAGGTCTATGTGTCCTTGCTGGCTGCTAGCCAGGGTCTGCAATCAGATCCGTAAGACCCACATTTCTTCTCCATCATCAGAGAAGCAATGGTGTCAAGTTTTCACACTTTGATTCTGTCTGACTTCCCCTTCTACCAACTGGAAATCTCTAATATTTTTTAAAAGATTTTATTTTTTAATTTTTTCTTTTATTGGTTCTAGAGAGAGGGGAAGGGATGGAGAAAGAGAGGGAGAGAAACATGCGTAAGAGACACTTCCATTGGTCACCTCTCACAAGCACCCCGACTGGGGACCAAATCCTCAACTCAGGCATGTGTCCTGACCGGGAATTGAACTCACAACTTCTTGGTTTGCAGGATGATACCCAAGCAACTGAGCCACACCAGCCAAGACAAGATTTTATTTTTTTTAAAGCAATCTTAGGTTCACAGAAAAATTGAAAGGAAGGTACAAAAGTTTCCCATATATTCCCTGTTCCTACATATGCATAGCCTCTCCCTTTATCAACCCCCTCACCCAAAATGATACGTTTGTTAACATTGATGAACCTACATTAATACATCATTATCACCCAAAGTCCATAGTTTGCCTTAGGGTTTACTCCTGGTGTTGTACATTCTCTGGGTTTGGACAAATATATAGTTATATATAGTCATATGATAGATAGTGTCATACAGAGCATTTTTCATGGTCCATAAAAATCCTCTGTGTTCCATTGATTCATCCCTCCCCTCCATCCCTACCTCTGGTAAGCACTGATCTTTTTACTGTCTCCATAATTTTCCCTTTTCTAGAATGTCACATACAGTCATGCACTACTTAAGGATGAAGGTACCTCCTGAGAAACGCATCATTAGGCGATTTTGTCATTGTGAGAACATCATAGATTATACTTACTTATTGCTGAGGCTCTGTTTGAGGAGGTGTCACTCTTTTCAGAAATATTCCGTGGTGGTTTGTTACTTTTTTCACCATAGATTTGCTTGTAAGCAGACGTTGCTTGTAATGCATCACAAACATTCCTCTATTAATGAAAACCTTTTGGTGTTAGAATCCATGTTTTCAAACTTTTCAAGGAACTTGTCGAGGTCTGCCCTTCACTGTAAACCCTACTAAACCCTTCACTGTAAATGTTTTGGGGAGGCTTATTCTCATTCTCCTGCAGTTTTGTTGTCTCTTGCTCTTCTTCAGCTCTGCGTTCCTGTTCATTTCCAACACCTCCTCCTTAGTTCCTCAGGAGCCACCTCTAGGAGTTCCTCAGTGTCATCCTAACCACACCCAGGTGAAAGTTATTTGTCATCACAACTGCAGCCTTGTTGATTATTTCAGCCTCCTCATCCTTGGCAAATCCTTTGAAATCATGTATGGACCTCTTGAGTGTCTTTTTTCCAGATGACAGTCATACACTCCTTAGTGATGTCCCTCCAAGCCCAAGTAAGGTTCTTGATGCTGTCATAGATGTTTTAGTACTTCCCAAATTGCATCAGTGTCTTCTCAATGTCTTCCTCAGTTGCAGCGATAGCGTGGGCAAAGGTCCTCTTCAATAAGCAAAATTTTGCAAGGTATGCTAGTCTCCAAATAGTACTTCTCTGTGTCACTGGCAGAGGAATTCAGGAAGGAATCTTGGATGAGGAGCTGGGTCAGCCATGACTTCCTGTTTGTCCCATAGCACACTGGCTGGGTGTGCTAATGATCTTGAAAGCCCTGGGTTCTCCCTGTGCCAGCCAGATCACAGTGGGTTTCCATTTGAAGCCCCTTACACTGCCCCCCAACCAAGACTGTCATCCTGTGCTTAGAACCTTGAAGCCTGACATTTACTGGCCCCCTTATGGATTAGAGTCATTTCAGGCACCCATTTCCAGAGTAGGGAGCTTTTGTCCATATTGAATATTTGCTCTGTCAAGTAATTTTCCTCCACAATCAGCTTATTTAGAGTTTCCAAGAATTCTTCACTTGCCTTCATACCAGCACTTGCAGACTCACCACTCACTTTCACATTATGGAATGAATAATGATTCTTGAATCATTTAAACCACCCAGAGCTAGTGGTAAATTCATCATTGTAGCCAGGTCCAGCCTTCTTTTTACAATACCACAAATAAACCTTCTGGTTTGGTAGTGATGGTCATGGTGCTGACAGGGACATGCATCTGTGTCTAGTCTTCAATCCAGGTTATTAGAAGTTTCTCCATGTCTGACTGGGTCCTTCTCGAATTTTTGTTGGTCTCACTGCCTTCACGAAGCTGATTCTTTAACAGCTTCTATCACTTTGTTCTTGTTCTTCAAGATTGCAGCAATGCTGGAATGGGACATGCCCGATTGGTGAGTGATAACCACCACTGATTTTCCACCTTCATAATCCTTATCATTTCACTTTCATTTCCAGATCAACCACTGTATGTAGCTTCTTCCTGGAAACAATAACAGTGGATTTTGTATGTTTAGGGGCCATGATGAACAACATGAGATTAAATCAAGCACAAGACGAAACCACGTGATCAAGAGACGTGATAAACACAAGATGTGTGAGGTTACTGCTGGTATAACACGCAATACTGTTTTATAGCAAATTTTCTTTTGCAAGTAGAAAGAGCACACTTTAAAATAATAATAAAAAGTATAGCATAGCTCATATATAGCCTAGTAGCAGTTGTTTATTATCATCATCAAGTATATGTACTGTACATCATTGTATGTGCTATACTTTTACATGACTGGCAGTGAGGCAGGAGATAGAATAGGAAATCCTGAGGCACTGCAGCTGTCATCAGTCAGCATCCTGATTTCTCGTATTTGCCTTGTGACACCTGGTAATAATTAGCATTGTGGTTTCTTCTTTGAATGGGCAATCAACGAGGATTGTGGGAAATTGCATGTGTAGAAGCTTAAGTGAAAATCCTATAAAGCCTATAGCTGTTCAACAGAAGAGAGTCATTTCCTGGCCAGAGATGGCCTGCTCCCATGTCTTGGGAAGTATACTTTCCTTAACAAATTTTCCATTTGCTTTGCTTTACAACATCTGTGTGGTCAGTCCAATTCTTTATTCACAACCACCAAGAACCTGGTCCCCATCTCTATCTGTGATAATTTGGTGAGGTAGCTGGGGGATCTTCTATGGAAATGCAGAGTGGTAAGACAATCCCTTCTACCCTTCCCAGTGGTTGGAGGAGACAATCATTCTCTGTCTCCTTTATGCCTTGGGACACCCCAGCTCCTTGAAGAGAGTTTGACACCTTTGTGTGGGCGTGGGTCAGGCAGTTAAGAGCCAAAGGGCACCTGCTGCTTACAAGACTCCCATGTGAGGATTACCTGGTCATGAGTCAGGGTGAGAGACTAGCTCCTCACCAGGCACAAGACAAAATCCATGCAATGAGGTACACTGTGAAACATAACATCGTCCCTTCCCTGAGGCTTCCCACTCAGGACCGACTATTGTAACTCTCGGAAAGGCTTGCCAAGTGCCCCTCCCTTCTTCACTATGTCCTCTGTACTATAAGCCTCATTTGCAAGCCAACCACATTCCTCCTAAGACTTGCTTAACCAGTTGAATTTTGGCATCTCTATTTGCACTTCTTCCCTGTGTGTCTCTTTGGCAACTGAAATGTTTGCTGCATTTGCTGAACATAGGTCAAGGTTGATGAGCCCTTTAAAATCCTTTTGGAGGCCTTCCCAACCCAGTTTAGGTTTGTAAAATAGATAAACTAGTTTGGGTTAATCAATTATGAGGAGCAGAGGCAAGTTAATCAATTTTCCCTCTGGTACTTGAACAGTAGTTTTGTTTGTTTTATTTTTTTCAGGAAATGTTTAGAATAACTCGTACAGTTCCCTCCCTACAACTCCTTGCAGGAGTCTAACTTACCCAGACTCTTCGTGAGGCGGGCCATGTCCAATTAATTGAAGCTTCTGAATTAGATACCAGGAAAGATGGTACAATTAGTCCATGGAAACTAGTTTGTTTTCTGCTGGGTAGCATATCCAAGCCTTTGTATAGCCAGAGACATCTGGTAGCTTACAACAGTGGGATAATGGGGTATACCCTGTAACCCACTAGGGAACTCCTTAAGTGAATGAAGGGGATGCCTCTAGGGAGCCAGGGAGTTTCACTCTCTCTTTCTTTTCCCCAGGTATGCCATGGACAGCATGGGCAATACGCCCTGTATCCCCTCAGGATCCCTGTCGGGATGAAAATCTCAAGAAAAAGGCCAATTTTCTTCTGTAATACAGGTTGGCCTCAGTATAAACCAGGAGATGGAGAAATTTGGCCTGAAAATGGAGTAACAATTACAACACCGTATTCCAGTTAGACTTGTTATGTAGAAGGTTAGGCAAATGGTCAGAGGTTTCTTATGTTCAAGCTTTCATGGCACTGTATCGCAATCCAGCCCTATAATCTGGGGCAAGCGAGGCAGCCTCTCTGGGGATCAACAATGACATTCTAGATGACCCCCTTCTAAGTTCCCCACCTGTCTCTCAGGTGGAACCTAGTAGGCCCCAAAGTCCTGAAGCCTCTGCCCCCACTGCAGAGGAATCAACCTCTCTTCCACCCTACTCTCCAACATATCCAAAACTACCAGCTGAAAAGAAACCAAGTCCAGTGGGGCATACTTGGAGCAGAGCCTCATATCTTCCCACCACTCCTGCCTTCCTGCCCCGGAGGGAAGAAGCAGGTACAGAAGGCCCTGCTTTAAGTGTAAATGCCCTGGACACTGGGCAAGGGGCTGCACTAGACCACCCCCAGGACCATGCCCCACATGCAAAGGTCCCACATGCTTTCTTTCCTGGCACTGGAAGGTAGGCTGCTGACTCTCCCAGAGTGGAAAGCGGTCATCACCTAAGACCATGGCAGCACTTGAGGACTGAGGGTGCCCAGGGAACAGATTGGCCCCAGTTTACACCAGCATCTCGATCTCTACCAAGGAACCCCAGGTAACCCTTGATGTGGCAGGTAAGACAATACGTTTTCTGGTTGATATGGGGGCCACTTACTCTGTCCTCAGTTCCTACTCTAGACCTCTCTCTTCTAATTCAACTAACATTATTGGAGTTTAAAGGAAAATCTCGAACTTGTTTTTACACACACCCTGTCACATGTCAATTTGAAAGCCAAATTTTTAAACATTCTTTCCTAGTTACTCACAGTGTTCTATACTATTGCTAGCCCAAGACCTCTTGGCCATTTTGAAGTTTCAGGAGCTCCCAGTTAAGATCTTTAAAATTATGTTTGCCAATAAAAGTAAACAAGAAAATGGTGTCCCAGAACAAATTTTATAGAAAGTAGGTCTCCAAGTTTGGGATCCTAGAGTTCCTGAAAAGCCGTGACTGCCCAACCAGTTCAAATTCACTTAAAGCCTGGGACAGCCTATCCTCATAGGAAACAGTGTCCTATCAAACAGGAGGCCCCAGAGGGTCTGCAGCTCATCACAGAGAAATTGTAACACACAGGCTGCAAGTGCCCTGTCAATCCCCCTGCAATACTCCAATCTTCCCCATTCTTAAGTCAACGGGGGAGTACAGATCGGTCCAGGATTTAAGACTAGTTAACGAGGCTGTTGTTCCTCTACAACCTCTTGCAGCCAACCCTTACACCATACTCACCCAAGACCAAACTATACTCAGTGGTATACAGTTTTAGACTTAAAGGATGCCTTCTTTACATCCCTGTCCACCCAGATTACCAATACCCATTTGCACTTGAGTGGACAGACCCCAAAACAATGACCCATCAACAATATACCTGGAGGGTACAAGGATTTAGAGAGAGCCCTCATCTGTTCCCAAGAGCATTAGAAAAAGATCTAAGGGAATTACAATGACAAGAGGGAGCTGTCTTACAATATGTAGATAATATCCTAGTCATCGGCCCCTTGAAGGAAGCCTTAGATCAAAACGCTATCCAAACTCTGAACTTCCTTGGGGAATGGGGATATCGAGTCTTTAAGAAAAGGGCCAAATTATCACACAAAATGTAAACTATTTAGGATGTATCCTATCTCCAGGATCTAGACGACTGTCACAAGAAAGAATAAAAGTACTGAGCTAACGCCACCTGCTACCAAACAACAACTCTCCTCTTTCTTAGGAATGGCTGGATTTTGCAGAATTTGAGCCCCAAGCTTTGGACTAATTGCAAAATCTTTATATGAGGTTACTAAGGGACCAGGTACAAAACGCAGTATATGGGGAGAGGAACATGAGGAGACTTTTAATAAAATCAAGCATGCCCTAGTCAAGGCCCCGGCCCTAGGCATCCCTGACTTAAGCCTTTTTTCCTTTAGACATAGCAGAAAAGCAGGGAATAGCCTTAGGGGTCATAGTCCAATGACTAGAAAATGAACCTTGACTGGTTGCACACTTCTCCAAAAAGCAAGATAATGTAGCAACTGGGTGGCCTCCATGTCTAAGAGCAGTTGCAGCCACAGCCATGTTAACCAAGGAAGCTGCTAAATTAACTCTCAGGAATAATTTAGAGGTCTTAACTCCACATCAGGTACAGAGTGTTAGAAATAAAAGGGCATCTCTGGCTAACAGAAGGTAGATTGACCAGATATCAGGCCCTTCTGGACAATCCTGAAGTAAGTGTAAAAATCTGTAATGTTAAAAACCTGTAAGTCTAACCACAATGACTGTAGAATCATCTCCAGACTTGACCCATTCCTGTTTAGAGATTATTAATCTCAACTATTCCATCAGGACTGACTTGCTAGAACAACCCTTAGAACACCCTGAGAATAGTGGTTCACTGATGGAAGCCACTTTGTATAGAGTGGACAGTGAAAGGCGGGATATGCAGTGGTTTGTTTATATGACACCATTGAGGCACAACCTCTTCCACCCTTGATCTTGGTTCAAAGGCTGAAATTCTGGCCCTTATGCAAGCTCTCAGTCTAGGATGAGGAAAAGAGTGAATACATATACAGATCCCAAATATTCCT
This sequence comes from Micronycteris hirsuta, assembly GCA_004026765.1. Classification (NCBI taxonomy): domain Eukaryota; kingdom Metazoa; phylum Chordata; class Mammalia; order Chiroptera; family Phyllostomidae; genus Micronycteris; species Micronycteris hirsuta. Next base: position 15,514 of record PVJI01016466.1, read on the forward strand.
TCCTTTTCTGTGCACTCTTGCTGTCATATATAGAGAAACGGTGCTCCTCACTGTTAGGAATTCCCCCATTAAACATGGACCAGAAATCCTGTCTATTAGGAGCAGTTAAGCTCCCTGAACAAGTGACAGTCATACATTGCAAAGGTCACCAGAAGGATATACCTCCTGTCTCCCAGGGAAATAGAAGGGCAGACCAAGAGGCTAACATTGCTGGGTTTGCTATTGCCAACCATAATACAGTGGGCGAGGATTGCCCCTAAAAGTACTTTGGGCCACTGATCTCTTGCCCTTGTATCTTTAACCTATTTGTTAAATTTATATCTTCCAGACTCAAACCAGGATGCCATACCAGGATGATGATGCTCCAGGGTTTTCAGCCAATCCCTAAGGAATCCAGTGCCAACACCTTACAACATGCAGTGTCCATGCTGGTCTCAGGAATCCCTCCTGAACCAGTGATGAGATAGGGTGAGAGTTTCATGGTTCTCAGCAGGCAAGGTCTACTTGTCTGTTCCAGCAGGAAGTAGATATAGAAGATTGATCATCCTCCCTCAGCAACCCCAGAAAAGAATTTTTGAGAACCATGTCTCTAAAGGGGAAGCTGAGGCAGGAGATAGAATAGGAAACCCTGAGACAATGCAGCTGTCAGCATCCTGATGTCTGAGAATTGCCTTGTGACACCTGATATAATTGTCATTGTGGTTTCCTCCCTGAATGGACAGTCAAGGAAGATTGTGGGAAATCATATATGTAGAAGCTTAAATAAAAACCCTATAAAGCCTGTAGTTGTTTGATAGAAGAGAGCCATTCTCTGGCCAGGAAATGCCTGCTCCCATGTCTTGGGAAGCATACTTCTCTTAATAAATTTCCTGCTTGCTTTGCTTTACAGTGTCTGTGTGGCCAGTCCAATTCTTTGTTTGTGATTGCCGAGAACCTGGACCCCATCTCTATCTGCAGCAGCAGCACAGTAGGTATGGTTACACCCAGATCACCACACACACATCAGTGACATGTTGCACTATGGCGCTATGACAGCTATGACATCCCTACGTGATAGGACCCTTTCAGCTCCATCATAATCTCATGGGGCCACTGTCACACATGTGGTCTGTTGTTGACCAAAACGTCATTATGTGCACATGACTGCAATAAGAACACAAATTAATAAAATAATGTTAAAGAGATTAAACAAACCCAAAAGCAGATTCTTTGAAAAACATCAATGAAATAGCTAGACTTCTCAGAATATTAACCCTGAAAGAGAAAAACACAGCTAATTAATATTAGGAATAAAAAAGGAGATATAATGATAGAAGCATCGATCACTTAAAACATCCGAAGAGAACACTAACAAATGTGCCCATATATTTGAAAAACTTAAATAAAATGAAAAAAAATAGAAAATCTGACCTGCTAAAATTGATGCCAGAAGAAAATAGAAAACTTAAATATTCCAATTAACATTGAAGAAAGCCAGTCAATAGTTAGAAGTTTCTCCCCAGTTGCCCCGACTACCCATATTGCTAGCCACCTCCAAATACATTCCAGGTTCAGATGATTTTAAAAGCAAATTTTTACTAAACCTTGGCCAAACAAACAATCCCGATTTATCCAGTGGTTTAAAGATGTTATCGCTGTCGTTTGACCTCTGTATTTTCTTATAAGTCAGCAGTAATCCCTGTCATTATTCCTCTGCATGTAATATGCTTTTTTTCCTATGGCTGCTTCCAAGATTTTCTTCGTCTAAAGCAATTCATCTTTAGTTACAGCAGTTTGACTATGATGTGGCTATATGTAATTTTCTTCATACTCACTCTGTTTGGGATTGTTGTTCCTCTGCTGTGTTTTGTTCCACTGCTTGCCTATTTCTAGGTTTTAACTTCTGTTGCTCTATCCTTTGTTCCAGACATAGGTTGGAAATTCCAGGAGTGGGGGTATATAGGTAGGAAGCACCCACGGGCTCCTCTGCATCTCTCCTTATTAATTAGTATGTATCAGTTCCCAAACCCATGCCTATGATGCCTTTGTCTACTTCATAAGCAGATGCCCAGTTCAAGTTAATCTGTCCATTCTTGGCAAACACCACGGCCCACCTGGAAACAGAAGGAGATGTACCCAGAACGTATCCCTTGCATTACAACTTTAATGGATTCCTAAGCTGAGCCTAAAATATTCTAGTTACCAGTGGAATGCATTTCAGATCCATGCCATCACACGTTCTGAAATGGCAAAGAACTTTCGGAGGGAAAGTTTCCAAGTACTTCCGCTGCTGATAAGCACAGTGTCCTGGTGAGGAAGTATGACCTAGAGATTCTGCAGTTCTGCCATGTTTCCCCTTTAGAGATCTGCGAAAAGCCTACCTGAAGCCCTCACCTCATATTGCCACACGTTGGCCATAAAACCAGGCCAGTGACAGGGCTCAGGAGTCCAAACAGTTAGTGCCTCAGTTGTAGACCCATCCATCAGGCCAACATTGGTAGTGGCCCTGACAGCTCCAGGTTGGTAGATGCTTCTCTCAAGCTGCAGTGCACCTGGCCCTAGACGTCCACAGTTGCCTTAGGCTCACATAGAAGCTTTCTAGTTAGAAGCTTTGAAGTGTCCACTAGCCATTGTTTGCAATGACAGGGTCCTCAAGCTCAACAAGTGTCACAGGGGCCAATATGTCATATGGTATGTTGCCAGGGACTGCAACATGATGGCCAGTGAGCTGAACTCAGTGCCCCTTACTCACCAGCCTGGCTTCCACCGACTTACCTGTGTTCACTGACAGTATAAAGTTGACTTTCATAGAAGGAAATCCTGCCATTTGTGACAACACGGATGAGCTTAGAGGGCATCAAGTGCAGTAAGCCAGACACAGAAAAATAAATCCTGTATGACTTCACTTACACGTGGAATCTAAAAACGTCACATTCATAAAAGCAGAGTAGAATGGTGGTTGCTAGGGGCAGGGGATGTGTGGGAGAAGTGGGAAAATGTTGGTCAAGGTTAACAAACTCACTCATGCAGGATGAATGAGTTCTGGAGATGTGATGCATAGCATGGTGACTATAGTTAACAGTGCTGCATTGTTTTCTTGAAACTTGCTTAGAGAATAAATCATAAGGGTTCTCACCCCTTCCCTCCTCCCGGCTCAACACGCACAAAATGGTAACTGTGTGAGGTGATGGGTATATGAATTAGCTTGATTGTGGGGATCATTTCACAATGCATAAGTTCATCAAAACATCACATTTACTTTTAAATATATATACACTTTTATTTCTTTATTATGCCTTAATGAAGCTGGGGGAAAATGAAGTTTACTTTTGTGACAATTGCTTTTACTTCAAGGAAGCCTATTTCAGTAATTGAGTTGGTTGGCCAAGCTGTTGTACCAAGAAGCCGGGAAAGGTCTTCGGTGGGTCTGCCTTCAGGCCCTGCAGAGCAGGGCAGGCCTGGGACAGGGTGGGGTGTGGGGGACTTCCTGCAATGGCTCTCAGCACCACCACACCATCTGAGAAACTCCTCCTTTTGGTAACCTGTCCCTTCAAGGGCGGGTTGGGGGAGAGCAGACTGGAAAAAGTCTGAGCTGCTGCTTGAAACAGCCCAGACAATTAGTGGGCAGCTCCAGCTGGTGTCCTGAGAGACTGACATCCTACACTCTTTTTTGATTCTGATGGAATTGATTTTGGTATACACTTCTGGAGTTACTGTGGTTTTTAAGAAAATGTCCATTAGGGAGGTCAAGAACCGCATGGGCACATCAGAGAGGTGAGTGGATGCAGCTCTGGATGAGTGATAACCCCCAAGCCTGCTGTAGGGGGAGGCTGGCTCTGGAGAAGCCTGTCTGGAGGCATGTCTTCTACCCCAAGAGAGCTTCTCCCTGAGGAATCCAAGGAGCCTGGCCCACCCTGACAAAAGCGGATGGGAGAGATGTCCACCATGATCCTGGGCCTTTAGACTATCCCAAGGTTATATTGGTGGTCAACAAAAACAAACCTTGGCATGTTGGACAATTCTGTCTCAGATCCTCTTACTTCACGTCGATGTTTCATGTCAGGCTCCACCCCTTCAAAAGTCTGGCTTCTGACACTTTGCTCTCCCAGTCTTGACTTGCAGAACTCTCGAACACGCTTTATATTCTTTATCTTGTTCCTCCTACTTTTTGTTGCTTTAGATGACCTCAGCCAGATTCAATCTTTTGTACCCCTTGTTCACCTTTGCTAATGCTCTGTTAAGGCTTGTCAGGACTGGCCCACAGTGAGGGGTGGTTCTGAGTGGCTGAGCATGTGCCAGGAAGGAGTGAATGTTTGCAAATGGAGAGGTAATGATGGTGACCCCAAAGAAATACTACTGTCACCCCCCATCTTTCCTGACGTTGGGAGAGTGAGCAGCTTCTATTCAAGGGACATGAGGGCAGCAGACTACCAGAAGAACCAGCAGTCAATTAAGGAGTATGAGGACAGGGTATTCTGCTCACTGAAGTTATAGCCTCATTTGTTTAGAACATATGAACTATCCAGTAGGCATGTTGGAGGGTCTCACAGGCCAGCACTGGTAAGCACAGGGTAGCATGCACATGGCGGGGAAGTGAGAACTGGTGACCAGAGAGTATTGTATTTAGGATGGGCAGAAAAAGGAAACAGGAAGGGAGGCTTGGCAGGACTAGCTGTTCCAGGCAGATGTCAGGTGACACCTGAGGCCTGAAGAGTCTGATGGCCCTGGTGAGAAGTTACTGTGACAGTGGGCTGTGCAACCCTGGGGACCTCAGTCTCTGGAGGTTGGGGCTAGAGATGTTCAATACAAGGTGAGACCAATCTCCTAGGAGGTTTTTGCTCAGATCATTGGGAGAATGTTGGGTATCCCTCAGGACGCTCATCTTGTAATGGGTCGATCGCCACTGTGTGCTGCCCAATGAGGAATGCTCCCCCACTGTGCTGTAGAAAAGAGGAAGGGAAACAACTTTGAGGGGCCAAAGGTGAGAGAAATGTTTCACCCCGCACATCTCTGTAGTAGAAAATGACGTCATCCAAGAAACACATTATTTCAGCCTTTGGTCATTTCACTGTTGGCCGAACAGAGGCTGGTGAGTTTGTCTGCACAGGTCCTTGTGTAAGAAAACGAGCTGAAGGTCTCTGAAGGACCTGGCCTCCATCTGTCATTTCTTGTTATTTAAAGAGAAATCAATGATGGGGGGACTGAGCCCTCTGTCATCCTGGAGACAAAGCCCAAGTGTTCTTATTCCAGCATTTTGCTCTCAGGTTTTCATGTCTACCAGAGTTCAAGACCTTTGGCATTGAAGTGGTTTTCTAACTTTGCCTACAAGAATTTTTTTTTTTTTTTACTAATAAAACCCCTTAAAGTAATAGCTTATACAAAATCACACTGCATGAAACAGAAAAAACTCAGAATTTTATTGGCATGTATTTACTTTATAACTCCACACTTACAACATTTTATTTCATATACTGTGGATAAATGAAAACAACGAGGGCACCTTCATGAACACAAAAACACATCAAATGAGGGTGCAGTAGATAACTATACCACTTTGGTTGAACAGTATTGAAAAATATAACTTAGGAAGATAAATAATCACAATTATACCTTTTTAAAAAATACCTTTCTTACAATCTCAGGATATTCTTCAATTAAAATTATCCATGATCAGAAAGAATAATGTATTGTTTCAAAGTTGAATTACTAGGAATAGTCAACCATGGCTGGAATACTTGTTACAGAATAACAAACATGAAATATTCAAACTTACCATAAGAGCTGAACTGGTTTCTAATGCAAAGTTGTCACACTTGACTGACAGATTACATAGTAACTTGTTATAGCACAACTGTCAGAACAACGAAGAAAGCATGCACTGGGCCGACAGTACGCATCAAGAAAATAATGCCTCAATGTATTGAGGGCTTTCTGTATTCCAGTCATCATACTAAGCACATAAAATGTCATTTGATCTTAGTGAAATGACCCTATTTTGTTACCTTGCCATTCTTCTGATGAGGAAACTGATGTTCAGAGGAGGTAAGCAACTTTGCTGTACACACAAAGCTCCCATGATGTGCTACTATCAACCAGCACTTGACTGAACGGTGCTCGCCACTCTACTTGCACACTTGACATCAAGGACACTCACGGGCCTGCTTAAAGCCCCGTGAGGAGCTATAAACCCCTTAATCTATGGCCATTGAGAGAAGGTTGGCTGCATGCTCCGATAGTGCCAGGGAACCTTTTCCCAAGGTCTGCATACAGTGAGTCAGTCCAAAAGCAAAAATGAGCCTGCTGGGAAATGCCTAGGTGTCCAGCGGTGGCTATCAACACATTCGCGTCTACCTGTTATTCATTAGTGATGTAAAGGACTTGAAATACATTTTAAAGATGGAACTGCTGAAAAACCTGTGCACAATTTGAAAACCACAATCGTGGTGGAGGGTGGATTAGCAAGAGTCCGAGAGTTCTCGACTCCTGCCTCAGCTCTGCCACTTGTTAGCAATTTGCTATAGAGGAGACCACTGAACAACTCGAAGCATCCATTTTTTTCAAAGAGCAAAATTATACTGCACTGGGGTTGCTGTACACAGTAAATGAGATATGCACGACACCTGGCACTAGGCCCTCGATAAACAGGAGTTCCATATCCCTCCTCTCTGTCTTCTGTCGCCACTAAAAATCTTCCCTAACCAGCAGGACCTGCTCACTAAATCCAAACTCTTCGGCATGCCCTCCTTTAATATCTGCCCTTTCTTGAGGGTGCCTCTCATGCTGGGAACCTGTTGAAAGCAGGGATTGGGTGGAGTTGTGTGTCCTCAGGGCCTAGGGCTGAGCCTGGACTGTCTACCTGACACCTAGCAGAGAAGTAAGGAGGAAAGACATCTGCAGGTAAAGATGGTTGTCTTCACTGGGCAATGACACTTCTAGGGGCGTCATGAACGGATTTATGCAGAAGGTTCTGCAGCTTCCACCCCCTCCATGAGGCTGTCACTCTCCGAGAGTGGCCGTGCTTCCATGATTGCTCCCTCATTGAGCGGCACCTCACACCGCTTCAAGTGTGTGAATTGGCTGATTTGATGAGGGAAACATCTGACAAGTCAAAAAGCTTGGAGTTTTAGGTAGATTACAAAAGATACTTTTTCTCACGTCAATTCTTTCTTCTTTGGTGTGGGTAAACTTTGGTTTATTGGGGGTATTTACAGGAAACCTTAAGTTTCCTTTCACGTTTAAAATTTAACTGTTTTTAAAAGATTTTATTTATTTATTTTTTACAGAGTGGGGAAGGAAAGGAGAAAGTGGGAGAGAAACATCGATGTGCAAGAGATACATCTATCTGTAGCCTCTCACACACTCCCAAATGGGGACCCAGCCTGCAACCCAGGCATGTGCCCTGACTGGGAATCGAACTGGTGACCTTTCAGTTTTCAGGCTGGCACTCAATCCACTGAGCCACACCACCTAGGGCAAAAAAAAAAAAATTATCTCTTGTTGATTAGTAATCTAGGTAGGGTTCAAGAAACTCACAGATAATTTTTTCTTAGGAAGAAGAATCAAGGTCTGGCTTGAATGCCTTGACTTCTATTGCTCTCATTAAAGAAGAGAGTATGGAAAAAGTCTTCACCTGGTAAAATGAATGTCCCTAGGCCATGGCAGTAGGTCCCACTCTGGGTCAGCTTTTAGTCATCTGCCTCATTGTCCCAGTGGCCATAGCTGTCGCCTGCATCTGGCTCTTTGATTGTCTCATTTTCAAAAGAGGCCTCTTTCTCCTTCTCCTCCCAGATCACCTTCATTAACTCAAGGAAGCTGGGGTGGGGGGCGGCCCCTGGTCTTTGAGCTTCCTCAGCCTGCGCCACAAGACCAAGCTGAGGCTCACCCTGGCCACGACCTGCTCCAGGCGGACCTGATCTGTGATATTCCTGGGGATGGCCCGTTTCTCCATGGCCCTCCGGAGCATGGTCTCCAATCGCAGCATGTAGGCTGAGACTTTCTCCCCTTCCTCCTGATAGGTCTTCAGATACCTCACTTGGGAGGTCCTGCGGCTCTCCAGGCTTCTGAACATTTGCTTAAATGCCTCCAAACACTCCTCCACGCTTACAGAAGGGTTGTCCGCCTGCACTATGGGCGTGAGGTCCAGGGCAGGGGCCCGCAGGCTTTCCATCAGCCGCCATTTCTTTTCTGCCTCTGCCACTGGCCACTCTTGACTGTCTCCGTGGCCTGTTCCCACCAGATTTCAAAGGGCTCTTCCTCTGGGCCGTGCATGACGCTCCCTAAGAACACCCTCAACTTCTAGTCCCTCATGGGGAGCAGGGGCTGAGGGGAGCACATGACTGCCTGTCCCAATACATTGGCCAGGAACTCCGGGGACACGTAGGGTGCTGCGGCTGGAGAGACACCCTCATGCCCAAGGACTTGGAACATACCCTGGATTGTGTGCCCCTCCTTTTCTAAAAAGAGGTTCAGTCTTTCAAGAAATTCAGCATCCTGGTTAGGAGTCCTAAAGATCACTTTCCAGACAGCCCCCCTCCCCCGAACCTCATTGGGGATCGCTGAGATGTTGGTGTTCTCTGGGAGCTCCAGCAGGACAGTGCTGGCATTCTCCTGCTTCTGGAACATCTTGCCCAGCAGCCAACACCCGCCTAGAGGATTCAGTGTCTCCTGGAGCACCTCCCGAATCTCAGTCTCGTCGCACTCCACGGGGATGCGCGTGACCATCGGTGACTTGCAGTCATCTGCGCTCACGATCCGGCACCAGTCCTCCAGCAGCGCCAGCACCATCGTCGCGAGCCTATATTTGCTTTAACTCTACGGGTACAATTAGTTGGTGGGGCAGGTCGGTGCTCCCTTAGGAGTCCAAGTGTCCTGGATAAACTCCTGAACTTATAACTCACCAGAGAATGGGTTTCAGGTCAGCTCACGCCAACTGCAGTTGCAAAGTCTTCCGAGACTAGTGGCAGGAACTCAGCACTTCGGTTCTGTCTCTAGACCTGACCCAAGGAGGGTGGTTAGTGAATTGGTTAGGACAGCCCTGCTGCCAGTGGCTCTGTAGGTCTGTGGCCACTGTTTCTCTCCCGGATACTAGCAGTCATGGGGTGGTGTTGACCCTTCCTTGGCGAAGGAGGCACCGACCAGAGTTGCTCTCACACTCTCCGGGTCTCTGCTGCCTCACGTCCCTCTGGTCAGTACGTGAACACCTCCACTCTTGCCCTCAGATGTCCTGGAGAGAAGTCTCAAGGCAGAGTGGCTGGGCCTCCTAGTGAAATAAGGGGCAGTTACCATACCGCCTTCTCCTTCCCAGGAAGCACCCGCACTCTGGTTAGTGGGAGTAGACTGGGGTTCTACCCTTCGTTGTAGTTGTGCCTATCCCACTCCATCAGATCTCTTTGCTTACAGTGACCTTTTTTTCCTGCTGGGTCACTGCAATCTGGCTTCCCCACCATTCGCTCATTGGACATGTCAATTGATGTCTGAGCCCAGCTGTGGCCAAGACTCAAGGTCCATCGCACGTGAAGGATGAAATCAGGACATGTGGCTACTTACCCGTTTATGTGCTCCTGAATGTTCTGGAGCGTCAAGGAGCTTTTTTATTCAGCTTCTAGTGCAGGAAGCTGTCACCCAACTCCACACAATGGCTGTGCTGGGTCCTCCTTAGCTCCAGCAAGCCACACTGCCCCATTACACGTAAACAATAATGGTGTGTTTTTATGGCTCGATAATATCCAGTAATGAAGACTGTTAATGCACTTATTCAAAAAATATGACAATCCTTCACAATGTAATTAAATCTACTAAACACTATAATTGCTCCAGTTCTTTGATTAAAAAATCCAATTAGAAATTATTCAAACATTTACACCCAATTTAATATCAGTATAACAATATAACATATAATATACTTTGATATAATAATGTAGGCACAATAATTTAATAGAGGTTTAGCAATTTTTTAAAATCTCAGGGCCAAATAAACTTGGAATTATGAATTCATTCTCTTGTTATATCTGGACAGGCTTTGCAAATGCAGAAGGTGTTTCCGTTGTTTTGAATGTTAAGTTACTAACATGACACCTTCTTCGTAGCATCTGAACTTGAGCGGGGTCATTTGAAGAAAAAGGAACAGAGAGGGAGGGCCAGTGGAGAACGGGTCATGTAAAAAGGGAAGAGTCCTAACATCCCCCAGCTACTGTTGTGGAGGGGGATGTTCAAGGGCCTGAGCATTCCTTCCTGGGCCTGAAAATCTCCATCAAGCCGAGTGGAGTCCATATGCCACGGATGCAAACCTGCATCCATACAGGCAGCTATTCCTACAACAAGTACACTTCCCCAGTCCTTCTGTAAGCTTCTCAAGGTGTGACATGTGCCAAGGGCCAGGAGGGCAAAATGATGGATCATACCCTGGCCCAGCAGCCCTAGGGATCTGAGCCCAGTGATTTCTCTATGCCTCACTTTCCCCTTCTGACATACAGTGAGGGGGGTGCTTGGCGGGGGAACCTTCTTCTTTCTTGTATTATTTTGAGGAAACATGAGATATAAAAAGGCATCAAATGCCCAGGAAGAAATATCTCCAAGGTCCACATAATGATTGCTATGCTGAGGTTAGGGTACCTTTGGGTGGTTTCCTCCTCCAAAGGCAATCCCTCCCTGCAAAGCACCCTTCAGATACAACGACGGCAAGTGATCCATGGTCCTTGATACACTAAGTCCATGGATTGAAATAGCTGGATAAGAAAAAATAATGTATTTTCTAACATAAGATAAGATTGGTTCTAAATTAAAAAAAAAAAAAAAAGAACTAGCCCTGGCTGGTGTGGCTCAGTGGATTGAATGCCTACCTGTGAACCAAAGGGTCCCTGGTTCGACTCCCAGTAAGGGCACATGCCTGGGTTGCGGGCCACAACCGTAATGGGGGGCACGAAAGAGGCAACCACACATTGACCACACATTGATGTTTCTCTCCCTCTCTTTCTCCCTCCTTTCCCCTCTCTCTAAAAATAAGTAAGTAAATAAATAAATAAATAATCTTAAAAAAAAAAAAAAAAAGATTGGTTGGACAAGGAACCAGACTTTCACGTGGAAGATCCCCACTGGGTTTGCTGGATCCTTTAATTAGATAGTGACCTTGGACAAAGCTTCTCAATCTATGAGTCTCAGATTCTTAGCCTGGAAAGCGGTGATGGTAAAGCACTCATCTCCCCCAGCAGCAGAAATGATGCATCATTGCATCATTTAAGTGTGGAAGCACTTGCTCCAAATGCAAAGCACACGAGGCTTGGTTCTAAGTCTAACGTTGCCTCTGGTTGCCTCAGCCCCAACACCTGTATTCCTCTCCCTCCTCCTCCTTCTCGTCCGGAGACTCCCCCGCCTCCAGCCCCCACCCCATCGTGGCGGCTGGTCCTGACACTGTGACTGATTGTCCTCCAAATTTAACTCCATTTACCAAACCATCCCTCACAACTGGGGGCGGGGAGAGTAGCCGAACTTAATCCTTCAAGGAGCAAGGGCTGACAATGGGACAACGTCCTTGGCCACACTGTCCCGGGCAATGGCCCTGCAGTAAACAGCCTTTTAGCCCCAAACCCTCCTGGTTACTGAGCATGCCCAGACCTTCCTCTTGAGCCGCCAAAGGATGGACATCATCTTTGCAGAGTTTTGCCACTGTGGAAAGAGGAGCGGGGCTGTAACCAACCGGATGGAGGGGCCGATACAAGGAAAAACGTATCGTGGGGACGCGAGTAAGCAGCCGAGAACCCTCAAGGGACCATGTTAGTGGCGCAAGTGAAAATGCTTCCAGGACGCCCAGCACCCCCGTGGCTATGGCTGGTTTACGCGCACATACACAACAAAGCCCCACAATGTTGCCTGCTTCGCCACACACAATTCAAAGCACCCAATCACAGCCAGCACCCCATCTTCTACCCCACAGGACACGTGCGCCCGCACTTAACGCCTCTGCCACGCGGCTGTGGCGCAGTGCGCAACTCAGGGGAGGGGCACCAGACCGGGAAGGGCTGGAGATTCGGGGATTGGGCTTTTCCTCTCCTCTTTTTTAGGGGAGTGAAGAAGACACCAAATCAAGACATTCTCCTGGGCCCTTCGTGGCGCGGAGCAGTTAACGGCACGCAGCGCCCTCCGGCACTGTGTCTGCACCCTCGCTCACTGTGTGGGTCAGCGGTCGTGCTCGGCCCGGCTTTGCAGACCGCGCTGCTGGCTACACGCCCGCGGGCCGGGCCGTAGACCTGTGTCTCTCTCCCCCACCCCCCACACACCCTTTGCTACGCCCCTCTGCATTTCTCGCCGCCATGCTGTGGGCCCCCCCGCCTCTGTGGATGAACTAAGTAGAACCTTCCTGTTTCAATCTCCGCTCCCAAGAGCCCACCAAAGCCAGTGGGGAGACCGGAGCTTTGGTGTCCTGTGCGGGGTACGGCCCCCACCTCTCTGCGAGGCCTGCGTCATCCCTTCCCCATCCTCAGTGCGGCCCCTTCCTCTCTCCTCGGGTGTCCTGGCGTCAGCCACTTTCCCCCCTTTCCCCATCCATCAGCTCACGCCCCGGTCAAGGGAAGGAGCCTCCGGCCCATCTCCGAAATGCTGTAGGGGAGAGGCGCCAGGGCCGGACTGGTGGGAGAGAAGGGCGCTGGGCCAGGGGCTGCGCCCTCAGATCTCCGCCCCCGCGTGCCTGCCGCACACTCACCCTGGAGCTGACATCGGTCAGCGGTCCCTCCGCTCCACACCCCTTAGCCGGTGGTCTGGGCGCTTCACTTCCGGAGCGCGGGGCTCTGGGCGGTGCGGCCCTGCCTCCCTCCCGGGCGCCGAGTCCCCTCCCGGGCGCCCCGCCCACGCCCCGCCCGCGCCCGCCCCCGCCCGCCGCTGCCGGGAACTGGCAGCCTCTCGTTCCCGCTGCCGCAGCGGCCGCCCTCCCAGACCCAACTTTGCAGCTGCCGGGAGCTCGCGCGGCGGCGGGGGGCGTGGGCAGGGAGGGGAGATAGCGGGGTCAAGGGGAGGGACTGGGAGGGAGGGTCGCCCACTCGCCAGCTCCGCTTCCTCTCTGTGCACCTTGCAGTAGGCAGAGAGCGGCAGCAGCCGGGGGGCTGTGCACAGAGAGAGGCGGACTTAGGGACCGCAGACCGACGGACGCACGGAGGGAACCCTCCTCGAGACCCCGCGCCATGGCGGAGAAGAAGCAGTCTGGGAAGGCGGCAGAGGACGAAGAAGTCCCTGCCTTTTTTAAAAACCTGGGTTCAGGCAGCCCCAAGCCCCGGCAGAAATTCTGTGGCATGTTCTGCCCGGTGGAAGGGTCCTCGGAGAACAAGACCATCGACTTCGATTCGCTCTCGGTGGGCCGGGGTTCGGGGCAGGTGGTAGCTCAGCAGCGGGACGTCGCCCACTTGGGTCCCGACCCGCAGCCGCCGTACTCCCGGCAGGGCCGGCGAGCCGGCGGGGAGCCATCTGTTGAATCGGGCCGGAAGGTGGAGATCAGAAGGGCCTCGGGCAAGGAAGCCTTGCAGAACATCCACGACCAGGTTGGTTATGGGGGGAGGGGAAGGTCTGAGAAGGACAGGGCACGGGGATCGCCCCTCCCTCGCATCCCAGCGCGCCCTCCCTGCCCCTCCCCACATCTGTACGAGCGCCCCACCCTAACCTGCTCTTCGCCGCGCGTGGCGCCCGGAGGCCGGGCTCTGCGGTGGGCGCCGTGTGCCCACAAAGGCTGCCCGCGCCTCCGCGGGTCTGGGAGGTGGAGGATGGTGGGGGAAGGATGGGCCGATCCCCGGCGGGAGGTCGCATGGTGGGGGGTGGGGATGGGCGGCGGTTCCATTCTTCTTAAATCCTCCCGGGCGGCTTCCGATTGCAGCGGTGGCTGTGTCCCACCCTTTTTTCGAGGCAGCTCTGAGCGTACGGGGGAGGGCTAGCGAAAAGGCCCGCGGGCTCCTCGAGGGTGGGGAGGGCGGAGGCTCCGACGGCTGGTCCTCTCCGCGCCCTGCGCACGCTGCGCGCTCTACACCACACCGCCTCCCGCGCGCTCGCGTCCGGAGCTGGAGGCCAGTACCATGGTCAGCTCCTCCTGGAGCATCTCAGCACCCTGACTCCGGTTCGCAAAGTGAGAAGAACCGGGGAGGCGGTGGAGTCGCCGAGGAAACCCAGATGCTCCTAATTTGCCCATGTGGAGAACAAAGTTCCGCCAAGTACTCTCAGCAAGGGCTTCCTAGAGCGCACCCGCCCTATTTGGGAGGTGCTTTGGAGATAGGGACTCAGTGGATTATCTTCAAAGGGTAAAAAGAAAAGGGAAGACAAGGGGAAAAACCTTCACATTTTCAATAGATTGTCAAAAATGGATGGGACACCCTGTACTGTGTTGATAGATAACAAAGAGGATCAACTTGGTAAACCTTGATTTTAGAAAACGTTCTTCACCTCTGGCAAATATGGACAGTGTGCATTTCAAGTGCAGTTGTCTTCCCACACCACAGTCTTTTTTCTTTGTCAAAGAGACCCTCATACTTGTGCAATCTACCCCCCCAGCCTTAATTTATTCAACTGATGGATTGCAGTATGCAATGTTTCAACACTTGTTTGCCGTTTCTCTCCAGGGCCACTGCTGAAGATGAGAAGCCAGTCAATGATTGATTATTTATTGAATACCTATTGTGTGCCTTGCGTTGTGGGGCTATGGGAAGGTTAGCTATATGAAAAGTTCAAGGCAATTTCTTCCTAAGGGCCTCCAGAGCAGTAGGGAGTGGTCTAGTGATCCCACGTGCATTTATGTGGCCCAGCAGCCAGGCTGCGTGCTCACAATGGACACACCAAAAAACCATGAACAATGGGTGATTGATGGCCCAGACGTGTTTCCTGGTGTGGCAGAGAGTTTTGCAGCTTTTCACTCTTATGGAGTCAATTCTAGGAAAGGTAAACCACTTGCTGTCATGATCAAAGATGAGGTAACTAATTAGTTAATTGACTCCCCTTCCCCTAGCCCTGTCCTGAGATCTATTTACATAGGGGCTACCTGATATTCATATTTCACCAAGAGTCAACCAGAAAAAAACTTAATCCAAAAACTCACTTTGTTCCAAGCGATTAGACAAACTTTTACAATTGAAGTAAAAGTTTCTAACAGTGTAACTAATATTGAAAGCAGAGTGAGGGTGAAATAACCTCCCTACATGAGTGCATGGGGTAAGGCTGAAACCGGAACAGACACCGGCGTTTGGGCTGCCTGTCACTACCAAACCCAATAAACAGAAATAGGGATGAATATTTATGGGCGCTTTATTCAGATGGCCGTGATCAGAGAAGATGGTGGGTTCATACCCTAACAGACCATCTTGTCTTTTCTTTCCAGGCCAACGTTTTTATACCAGGGAATAAACAGGGGCGGTGAGGGCTTTGAAGTTCAAGGGGATTAGGTGAGCGATGCTACGACATTCTGTCCTGGACAGTTAGCTGTTTCCAGGGGTGGGTGGTCGTCTGTCTCTCCCTGGAACACAAAGGCCTGGATGCCTCCAATTTATCCCCAGGTGATAATCTTTAGCAGTGCCCCAGGAGGTCGCTTGTTTTCCCAGGAGCCAGGATGGGTCGTATCTGTAGTTTCTGAAACAAAAGCTTTAACATATACATTTCTTGCTAGGCTTATAACTTTTTACCTCAAACTGAAATTCTCCAACTCTTAAGTCCCCTGTCAAGGCCACACCATGATCATACAGCATCATGGTTACATGAGTATTCTCGGCTTCAGCACGCTGTGCTTGCTGGTGATTCTAAGGACTTCGAAGGAGCGGGAATTGCTGTGAGATAAGCAAGAGATCCTTTTAAAACGTGGCAGCGCAGGCAGAGATGAAAAGCGGCCACCTTGGGACTGATGGCAGTGCATTAAAACTTGAGTTTGAAAGGCAAATTTCGCTGGGTTGAGTCACACGTCTCTTTTTCTGTTCATTTAGAATCTTAGATATTTGATCATCAGAGCTAGTTGCTTGTACACACTCTGAGTTTCATAGATTCTAAATTGTAAGTCTAGGGCACATGGAAGAAGGAAATTCATTTTTTAAAGATTTTATTTATTTATTTTTAGAGAGAGGGGGAGGAAGGTAGAAAGAGAGGGAGAGAAACATCAGTGTGTAGTTGCCTCCTGTTTGTCCCCAGCCAGGGACCTGGCCCACAATCCAGGCATGTGCCCTGACTTGGAATCGAACTGGCGACCCTTTGGTTCGAAGGCTGGCACTCAGTACACTGAGCCACACCAGCCAGGACGAAAGAAGGAAGAAGGAATTTGAAGAGGAAGTACCCAATCAAAATTCCAGGCAGTTTTAACCTCTGCAAACCCACATTTGCTTCAGGTGCCCAGTTATTAGTAACAGGGTGATTCCAGCTTGGTCTTTCTGTAGCCTTCCATGAATTTTAATTTTCAATCTTGCCTTATCACAGAAGGGTTATTCCCATGGGCTTTGTTAAAAGCATAGTTGGGCGCACCATTTTGACTAGATTGAGTGGCTGTTACTTAGTTTTCCGCTAATGAGCACAGTGACCGCCAGCATCTCAGTGCATTCCTATCTGAAGCTCTGGCATGGCGAGGGTGAGGCACTGAGCAAGTGGATCTTGGGGGCCTCTGGCTCATGTCCTCCCTCCACCCCTGAATCTGTCTTTATAGCTGTTGTTGATACGTGGTCAGAAGTAGCTTTGTCTACCAGCCGCACTAGGGGTTCTGCTGTCCCTCCAGCAAGGCTTTGAGAAGGGAGAGAACAGGCTTCTCTAGCCCGGATGTCACATGTGGGAGACAAGGAAAAGTTTCTGCGTTTGCATTTGCAGATGTCAGCAGGTCAGCTCCAGAAAGCACCGGGTGGTGCGACTGGGGCTAGGCTGGGCTGCTGGGTTTTGGTGAAGAGAAAGAACCCGTGCTGTGAATGCAAATAAAAAAAGCTTCTGTCTCAGTACTTTCTTTGTCCTTGGTGCTCTTGGGGGAGTCCACCTTGGGCTGCAGTGAGGCTAAATTGATGACCACCTCTTGAAATTCAGAGCAGCAGGTCAGCACTGTTGGCCAGATCTCCGTTGCCGGTGCCCAGGGGTCCCTCAGTCTCCTCCCTTCCTCTTGGGAATTCCCTCCATTCAATCACCTCGGACACAATTTAGTCAATGCCAGCTGGTCCATAAAGGAAACTGGATCAGGAGCATGCTGTGCAAAGAGGCTCCCAGGCCCTTCTCCCAACAGCAAACCACCTGCATAGACTAAGGTGGCATGGGAGTGATTCTCCTCTCCTCCAGGGCAGGCGCCAGTCAAACTGCACAAAAGGGCAGGTGAACTGCACAAAAGTGGACTCGACAGTGAACTTGACAGTCTCCCAGTGTGTACAGTGCTTTCTGATATGCCCTGCCCTTCTGTGTCCCCCCCTCCTTATGTTGATTATCTCCCAGCACTGAGTGCCTAGTTAACTCTGCTGCCCTCTTACTGTTCAATGCCACCCCTACCCTATCCTGATGGTAATGCTTCTTCTAGATCTTTCTTCCTCCAAAGGTAATAAATTCTGAAATCACTCTCTTCCCCTGTGCCCTCCCCATCCCATTCAAAATCCTCACTGTGTGTTAATCTTAGCTAGGGAGAAATCCCACTGATTGAAGGCATCCGTCCCTTCTGTGAATGACTGATACACACATTGTCCCTAGAGGTACTTGTTTGGTAACAGGCTAGTGTTCACAGAAAGAACGTCTGTTAGCATGATGTGCGGTAGAGATTTGGCTTTGAGCCGGGAACAAGGGTATTGATTTGATACTTTAGAAGCCACATTGTTTCAAAGGAGAAGACACAAACATGAACATTTATGTGCTCAGGATTCCAAAACACCTATTGGCCCCTCTGGGTTCAAAGGGAGAGAGGTGTGCTGGGAAGAGAAGCAAATGGTGACAACCCATAATTATTGGTTGCTCTTAATTCCCCAAATGCTTATTGAAGTAATCAGATAGTTAACTTTAAAATTCTAATTGTGGTGAAACACACATAACAAAATTTACCATCTTAACCATTTTTAAGTGTACAGTTCAGCACTGTGAAATATATTCATATAGATGTGCGACCCGTCTCCAGAGCTTTTTCATCTTGCAAAACTGAAATTCTTTGCCAGTTAAACTGTAGCTTCTGATATCTCCCCCCGCAGCCACCATTCTGCTCTCTGTCTCTATGAATCTGACTCCTCCGGGGACCTCACATATGTGTACTCACGCCCTGTTTGCCTTTTTGTGACTGGCTTATTTCACTGAGCATAATGTCCTCAGGGTTCATCCATGTAGCATGTGACAGGATTTCTTTCTTTTTTAAGGCTGAATAATATTCCTGTAATTAAATTTTAATGAGTTACTGATATTGAAAATTGTTGCTCAGTTAATAGACCCACAGTGAATTATGGAAGGAAGTATCGTAAGAAGGGTTCCATACGGATGAGATAGACACCCCACCGTTGCCGCCACCTGGGGGCCAGGGCTGGAGGAGAAGGAAACTCCCACCAGCAGAACATCTTTCACCCTTGAGCTCAAAGGTCGGGGGGGAGAACTGCTGTCATTGTATTCTGAGTGACAGCATCTGGCCATGACCTCTTGCACACTGCTTCGTTCATGAACTCATGGTCCATGGAAGTCTGGATGGGGCTGGGTATCTTCCTGTCTTTATGAGGACAAGCCGGAGTTCTTAAGGGTCCTCTGTGTCAGTGTCGCTAATCGATCGTGGAGTCGATGTGTGTTACCACTGAGTGCCAGGGCTCGAGGGAGACCTTCAGACTGTGTAGCCGCCACTCTCGGGCGGCGGGGGAAGTGGCTCCCAGGAAAACAGCACTCCGCCCCAGGGGTTGCAGTGACAGTCCCCGCACCAGCACGCGGGCCTCTCGCTGCCCACTCGCTGCCCAGTCCCTCTGCCGTCCTATGTCAGTGCAGCCTGGTTATTTATGCAGTGTTATAAAACTCTAGAAGGTGTGTTTACATTATATCCTGTATTTTAGAATGTATAGAGTACTTGAATATTATTTTAAAACTTGCCCCAACACTGTCTGATAAAGGCATTATTCCCTTAAATGCCTAAGTGTACATAAGGACACTTAGTAAATATCTTAGTGATATTTACTGATGATCCCAAGGTCTTGCTATTTAGGAAGTACATGAACTAGGATTTGAACTAAAGTTTCCTGAGTCAGTCCTGTATTTATTGCAACACATCATTCTGTAGCTGAGTTCCTCTGTCACAGATGGTGAACTTGAAGCTACAGTTTAGTTTTGGGGGCAAAATATTTCATAGCCCATTTAACTTCTTATGAGGGTGACCCAAGAAAAACTGGAATTTATTAATTTATAAAAAGTTTTGTATTTGTTCTTACATGTCTAAAATTCAGTCACCTTCAAAGTACTCTCCATTTGGTGCAATACACCTATCAAGACATTTTTTCCACTGCTCAGAACAGTTTTTGAACTTGTCAATTTTGAGGCCTTATAGCGCTTCTGTTTTTTGTTTCACCTCTACCATGTTGGCAAAAAAGTCCCTTTGAGGACTTTTGCATCTGGGGAAACAAAAATAAAGTCACTCAGGGTGATATTGGGTAAATAGGGAGGGTGGTGCGTGGAGGTCATGCCATTTTGGTCAAAAACTGCTGAACACTCAGTGCAGTGTGGGCAAGTATGGTTGTAAATCACCCGTCATGAAATGGGCAAATGCATTGAAAGAGTCTTCAAAAAAATTCACTGAAGCCGAACACAGGCTCTCACAACACTGCCAGCTGGTGCAGTGATACAGTGGTGCAGATGGGTTCCTAGAACACTCACCTAAGGGGAAGCCTGTACTACGAGGGGCCTGCCCTCCACAAGATAATTTGGGTTTTTCTGGGGGGGTCTTCCCTCATGTGTTCTAAGGGGTAGGTCCTGTGCTAAAACCTTTATATGTGCTATGTCACTAATGCTAAAACAACTCTATTGAACAGGTACTACTGCTATCCTTATTTTGCTATATGTGTGTCTGAAGGTAAAAGAAACTTGCAAAGTGACTTGCTAATTAAAAGCCAGAGGCAGGATCTGAATCCAGGTCTATGTGACTGAAGAGCTTCTTAATCACTGTGAGGTACTGAATTGCTTTTTATATCACCTTTTTTTTTTTTTTTGTTTATCTCCAAAGAAGTCACTGTTACAAAAGAAAAAAATCCTATGCCTACCATTTTTGTTTTCTGTTTGGCAATGTACTCTTTGAAGCCATTTATAAAAGAGGCTGTTGGTCTGTCTTTACGGACATGCCCTAAACTGCAGATATGCCATCCATCATTTTTTTAAAGCACAAGATGTCTTCGAACGCCACTAGGACAGAGGCCAACTCTGAGGGTATGAATGACATGCTTTTGTAAGATTGAAGCAATGTGATGACAGTGTGGTATTTCCACTTGATGTAAAACCGTGAATGACTAGCAAATAGTGAGGGAGCTGCCGATATCTGGCAGGTGGCTGATGGGCGGAGTTTGGTTGGCAGCACCAGCCAGGGGCTGCACACAAACAGTGCTTGGGTGGGACGCACAGACCCTGAAGGTGACTTGGGTTTGCTTGGAAGACCTGATAGACGGCTTGCCCAGGTTCTGACTCCCAGGCGGCTCTGCGGCAGAAAGCACTCTGGGCTGGGAGTCCAGAAGCCCAGCTGTATCCCGGCTCTCTCGTTCACTGGCCGCACCACATACTCAGTCTCCTAAACCTGGGGCTGTTGTCAGGCCTGAATCTGTAAGGCTCCTTGTCCCATTTCCACTAAAGGCCCTGAAGGAAACCTATGCTGTTGCTGGATGTTCTTTTTTTTAATGTTTTTTTTATTTTTTAAAGATGTTATTTATTTATTTTTAGAGAGTGGGGAAGGGAGGGAGAGAGAGAGGGTGAGAAACATCAATGTGAGGGAGAAACATCAATGTGCAAGAGATACATCGATTGGTTGTCTCTTGCACGCCCCCAGCTGGGGCCTGGCCCGCAACCCAGGCGTGTGCGGTGACTGGGAATTGAACCTGCGACCTTTTGGTCCACAGGCCAGCACTCAATTCACTGAGCCACACCAGCCAGGGTTTTTTTTTTTTTTAATTGAGGTAAAATTTACGTAACATAAAATTCTCATTTTAACCATTTTAGTTGACAGTTCAGTGACTTTAGTACAGCACAGTGTTGTGCAGCCATCACTACCGTCTAATTCGGAACATTTTCATCACTCCAGAAAGGAACTCCGTATCTGCTAAGCAGTCATGTCCTGTTACCTCCCACCCCCAGCTTTGGCAACCACGATTCTGCTCTCTGTCTCCCTGGAGTTGCCTGTTCTGGACATTTTGCATAAACGGAATCATACCTTACGTAGCCTTTTGTGTCTGGCTTCTCTCATGTAGTGACATGCTTTCAAAGTTCATTCACTTTGTAGCTGTGTCAGTCCTGCCTCTTTATCATGGGACAATATGCACTGTTTGCATGTAGCACATTTATTTACCATTCACCAGTTGATGGACATTTAGACTGGTTTCACTCTTGGGCTATTAAAAATAATACTGCTATTAGTATTCTTTTAAAAGTTGTTGTTTAAACTTGTGTCTTCATTTCACTCAGCTATATACTAAGGAGGGGAATTGCTGGATCATATGACAATTCTATGTTTAGCTTTTGGAAAAACCGCCAAACTGTTTTCCACAATTTTACCCCCTTTTCCCATCCCTGCTGACAAAGGGTTCCAGTGTCTGCACATCCCCCACAGCACTGGTTGTTTCCCCGTTTCAATAATTACAACCATCCTCGCAAGTGGGAAATGGCGTCTCATTGTGGTTTGAGTTTGGGTTTCCTTAGTGACTAGTGATGTTGAGCATCTTGTGCTTTTTGGCCGTATATCTTCTTTGGAAAAATATGTATTCAAGTCCCTTGCGGATTTTTAAAATTGAGCTGTTTGTTTCTTGTTGAGCTATAGGAGTTCTTTATATATTTTGGATACTAGCCCCTTATCAGATACGTTGTCTGCAAATAATGTTCTCTTGTTCTGTGGGTCCTGTTTTCACTTTCTAGAGTGTCCTTTGATGCACAAAAGTTTTAAATTTTGATGAAGTCCAGTTTATCTATATTTTCTTTTAATGCTTATGCTTTTGATGTTAGTTATTCCAGGCGGTTCTAGGACTGCTGGATCAATTGAAATCTAGCAGGGAAGTTCCAGAGCTTCATTTCCTAAAATGATGTTCATGTAACTAAATTCTATTGTTTTGTGGGAACTTAAATTTATTAAGAATAGCATTTGCAGTAGGTTAGTGTCCTCGAGTGCTTTGGATAGTGTGTAGGTCTGGCTTTCTGTATTAGGATCCTATTCGTGCAAAGAAAGTCCCTCTGTGTGTGTGTGTAGTCACACACACATATGTGGTATTACATCGTGGTACATGTACAGTATTTACAGGGCAGTGATTAACAAGCTGAATTTAGGCAAATAAATTTGAGAAACTAATTGAATTCAGTTTTTTACTTTGCTTTATTTTTTAGAGGTAACATGACAAAGTACCATGTTTACTGTAGGCTATCCTGATAAGCACATTTTTTTAAAAGAAAGAAATCACTGATGATCTTATTATCTAGAAATGACTACTGGTAGCATCTCACTATATTGTTCTTTCCAGTCTCTATACTTCCACCAAAAATTAGTGCTTTTTAGCGTCCCTGATATCACTGGGTATTGATAGCCTTACAGATATTTCCCAACTTTGTAGATGACAAGCG